>JAFEMH010005781.1:0-149566 GCA_022495995.1 Adenophora triphylla var. japonica
ATGGATAAATCTTATCCCAGAAAGAGAGTTGAAATCGGCAATGAAACTATCTTACGCATCATATTGCGGAAGGGACGATAACCTCTCGCGCGAGACACGCCATCTCGCGGCGAGATATGTGCTCCTGTGGACAATTTTCCGTCCTTTTCCTCGTTATCTCGTATGCGTAGTTTAGTCCCAAACTAACGATGGTTAGTCAGAAACTTAACGAAACATGACGAAATGGTGGATTTCTACTTCTTGACTCAAGCGAGGAACTTAGAGTGGTATAAATGTGATCCCGAATGTGTTCGGAGATGGGGTGTCTCTGAGGCCCCTCATCGACCAAGAATCTTTATGGAAGAAGTCATGTCGACGAGTAGAAAAGACATCATTACGAGCATTCGGAAGATGGTCGGGACCGCACGGCTTCCTCTACGTATCTCTATCGGAGGAAATCGAGACCATAACGTAGTTCGACTCCAAAACACGAAAAGGATGCTTTAGGTATTTTGAAAATTATTTGAAAATCGAGGAGATTTTGTTTTGAAAGATATATAAATTCATACTAAGGAATCAAATCAAGACCCAATTACGAATATACCTGTTTTGCTACGAAAGATTCGCTGTTTGGGCTCCAGAACCTGCGGGAAATATGTTAGAAAGCAAAACTTACTTTCCGGTCCTTTGAGTCCACATGTCGGTTTTGTGACGATTCGCCTTTTACGGAGCTCCGAATCGGGCTTTTTGTTGTTGAGGATGACGATTCACTGTTTGGGCATTGAATCGGGCTTTTGGTTGACGATCCACTATTTGGGCATTGGATGAGCTTTTTTGATGACGATCCACCTGTTTGGGCATTGGACGGGCCTTTTGATGACGATCCACACATGCAGGCGTTGGACCGAGCTTTTACGATGACGATCCACTTTGGGCGTTGGGCCAGGGCTTTTTGATGACGATCCACCTATCTGGGCATTGGACCGGGCTTTTAATTCGATGATTCACCTTTCTAGGCTCTGAATCATATGGATTGAGTTGATCTTCGGACCACTCGGTTTTCGGGCGACTGGTGCCGTATCGGGCGATCGTGCGGGCGTCACGTTCGGCTCGTTCCGTGACTTGCGGTGCCGATTTCTTCACGTTTCCTTGCTAGTTTATCATTTCCAAGGGTAAATGTGTCAAAATTTTGAATTTTGACGTTGCGTAGACGCTTATTGTCGGGGACAATTTTTGTCAAATTCAGGAAAGGCATATCTCGCGCGAGATAAGGTATATCGTGCGAGACTTGTCTTGTCGGGGCTAATATAACGCGGCTCCTCTTTTAATTTGAAAACATCCTTTTCAAATTTCCCTCCTAGCTCGAGCCAAGGTCGTTTTCTCTGCAATTTTTTCGTGGATTGCTTGGTGATTCTCCTCCCAATCAATTCTCAATCCTCTCTCCCTCCGTAATCCCAATGGCTCGAGAACAAAGGAATCCTATTTTGGGGAGTTATTTACTAGGAAGGACTATCCCTTGATGACCTCACATTCGATAGGCACGCGCATATCTCCACCGCCGTTCGGGAAGGTTTGGTAAGAGTTTCTTTCCCACCTCTTGATTCTTGTATTGCATTGAGCTTGAACCCGCTTGAATCGGCAAATTCCATCGATGGCTATTCCTTTTCTTGTTCTTCTCTATGCTTAGGACTAGGTTCTTTCTTGCATGATTTGATTTTGTGCCTTTCGTTGGATGATTGTTGTTGCATTGCGTGCGTATGAGCCTCCTACACAGCATGGATTGTAGGAGAGGTTAATTCGAATCATTCATGGCATCCTTGGGCAAGCTTTTCTTGTACGCACGCCAAGTGTTCGATGAAATGCCCCAATGAAAATTTCCTTCTATTTCATTGATTTTCTGACATGGAATGATTTCTAACATTGCCCTTTTTGTTTTTCCTCGGTTTTGCGATCCATATAGGCCGACGAAGGTCGAGGAGCCCAAAGATTGGCGAGAGCTTTGTGGGACAAGATCGAGGATCTTGATGGGGTTAGAGATAGGATGGCCCCGAATGGGGCTTTTGACTTTTGTTGATAATCTTCGGGGGATAAGACGGACTCCCAAGTACTTGAGCGATCAGGGAGAGGTGGTGGGATACTACCCACCGCACCGTGCATTTGCGCTTCGGGAAGCGACTATGACCAGGCGTGATTTCCTTGCTATCACGGGGCTAGAGTTCATTGGTGATCCCCTGCTTAGAAGACTACGGGTTATAAACTTTGTCCGCGAGCCCCAGGTGTGGAGCGGGTGATTCGGTTTCTCCTCTAACAAGGTTAAGGGGTTTTTCTTCTTGGTGACACCCTCCGTCGAGATAGAGATTATGCTCTTAAGCCGAATGCGATCAGCGATCGATTGGTGAGGGTGCCCTCACGGTATATCCTTTTACGAGACCATCTTCTGCGAACCACTCTTCTACGGCTCGTCTTTCTCTGTTAGGTTTGTTGGTGAATGCGGATGAGGTGAGTGGATATGATTGGGGCTCGGCGGGGCGGCCTTGCTATCACGCCATGGACGAGGCGTGTAGGCATACTAGGGATACCTGTCGGGGTATTCTTATGCACAGGAGGTATGCTCTTGGTTACATTTACATTCTCTTGTATGCTCTGTCTTTATTTTATCTTGAATCCGTTCTTGTTTTCTTTGCGAGATATGGGGCTATAGTGTCCTTGGGGCTGTACAAGTTTGAGTTGGAGAGCCGGACCCCTTTGTTCCTCGGATATCGGGAGGTGGAGCCACCCCA
The DNA here is from genome assembly GCA_022495995.1 of Adenophora triphylla var. japonica. Lineage (NCBI taxonomy): Eukaryota > Viridiplantae > Streptophyta > Magnoliopsida > Asterales > Campanulaceae > Adenophora > Adenophora triphylla. The sequence goes on from JAFEMH010005781.1 coordinate 2,760, forward strand.
ATCGGAGCATTGATGAGGAGGAGGACCGGGAGTGGACCACGGCGGTCGCGGAGGCGCGGGCCATCTTTGGACGCTTTTGAGTATGAGAGGCTGGGCCTTTATCCATGGACCTGTTGGAGCCGGGAGGTGCATCGTGCTTGGGATGCCTCTTTGGGATGCGAGAGGATGCTTGGCATCTTTGGAGGGGATACGATGTATCTTGGTGAGTGGGTCTTCCCACAGCATGACCGGGGTAGACTACCATATATGGTGCCGGCGGATCCGCCGAGGGCGATGTACCCCACCCACTCCTTTCCAGAGGATGATTATGCTAGTCTTTTGGTGGGTGATGTGGTGATGGCTTGTGTTATCCCTGGGGCCTCTTACGCGGAGTTCCTGCCTCGGCTGATGGGTCCTCTCCTGGTGGGTGATAGACGATCACATGCTCGTGGCTCCGCCTCTGCCTCTGCCTCCGGTTCATACGGCCCACAGCACTTCTTCCCGGTCTGCTTTGGTTCTCTGCCTTTTGCCCCGAGACTTCGGTCCTCGAGCTATACATACATGATGGGGAGCATGCCAATGGTGGGCCACATCCAGGCTACGGATCATATTCCCAAGGGTTACCGCCTTCCGCCGAGATGTCTCATCGGTATGTTTACATTTGTATTATCTCTCGTATTCGTCCATATAAGTGTATATGTCCGAGCTTCATCGAGCATTTCTTTTCTTTTGTTGTCGGGTCACTCTGTCGCGGCCGATTACAGCAGTGGAGCGACTAAGATGGCGGGGTGATGGCCTAGTGTCGGACTGTCAGAGGCTATTCCATAAGGCTTCTTTGGCGGCCTCGACAGGTGGCCTCGGCGGTGACCCCTACTTGCGGAGCCGAGAGGTCGAGGAGGGATGGTAGCCCCGTGGTGGTGATGGCGGAGGTGCGGCGGCTCGGGCGACTTGATGGCGTGATCCCCTCCTTTCTCTTTATTTGATTTACGATGATACGTATATATTGGCCGTGTGGGCCCCGAGACAATTTTTCTTTTCTTTGGTACTTTTTGTTAGAAGCAAGTAGGTAGCACAAAAAACATGGTTTTCTTAATCCCTAATCCTAGGTCTAATTAGTTAGTTAATTAACTTTCTCGACTTTCCATGTTTTGGAAATGGAATGGAATGGCCGTGAGCCGCAATTTTGAGGCTTGATCTTGGTGTTTCTTTGCGTGTTATGAATTGTACATGCGGGTTTTCGAGACTTGCTTCGTCAAGTCGGGGCTAGATTGTTGTTTGAGCGAGAACTATTCTTTGTTTTGCCGTAGCGATATCTCGCGCGGGACAAGGTGTCTCGCACGAGACACGCTACCCGATCGAAGTTCTCTTCCTTTTCGAACGGGATTTTGTCGGTTTTCCCTATAAAATCACCACGTAGTCCGGCCGGATAACTCATTCTAGCCTTTCAAACTCTAGAGATATTACATTAGGGTGAAACTCTTGTCTTCTTTTCCAACCCTGCGATCCATGGCTTCCAAGGAGATTGCCCCAACGTCCATGATTGTCGATGAATTTTCTCTGTCGTCTGAAGCGATTGAATCTTTCAAGCAAGCATCAAGAGATTTTGTGAGGTCGTTTCGCAACCGATCTCGCAATAGGTTTATAGCCGAATTCGGATTTAGAATCCTTTTCACCTTGAAGAACCTCCAACCGGATTGGAATCTCTTGCAGGGTGCTGCTCGATTTTGGTATCCCTCTATCCATCTTTTCAATTTTTCTTTGAATGAGATGGTGCCTACTGTGGAGGAATTTGCCATTATCTTGGATATGCCTTTGGTGGTGAGATTGCTTTGTTCCTAAGTACCATAGGAATCATTCGGAGGCTTTGAATGAATTGCTAGGGATCCCCCTTGATACTTGCTATGAGTTGGTTCGCCATGAAATGGGTTGATTGCTCTTCTTTTCGAACGCTTCGGCGGGATTCGAATGATGATGCCTTTCATGTCTACAAACGGAACTTTACGGCCCTTTCTCTTTTCGGAGATGTTACATTTACATGCGAGGACGGCTTGGTTGACTCCCAGCGGTGGAAATTGTTGCGAGGCTAGAAAACGTTCTAGGAACATTATTCCGCTAATCTTGGGTGAAACCACTGCATGGTCTTGATGAGCTGCATAGGACCGGTGCCATGACTCGGGAGTCCTCTTACGTTGACTATTTGGCTTAGGGAGCATCTCAAGTTGGTAGGCCCCCATTGGAATATTCCCCGTTCACATATCATACGCGAAAATTGCGATCAAGGATCTCTCGGTGGATGAATGGGAATTTGAATTGATTGCGAAGACGGAAGCTGCGATATTCTTTGGTGTCCGCCTTATTGGAGGTTGAACAAGTATGTTGCCAATACCAAGGGCTTTGACAGGGTTGTTCTTCCGGGTTTGCGAGATTCTTCCTTCTATTTTCCCAAGCGGGTGCTCCGTCAGTTTGGTCAGTCGCAGGACACTTATCTTTTTGAAGGGGCCTCTCGTGAGGTGTACTATATTGGAGTAGAGTTTACGCAGGCGCTAGCTCAAGCATGGGGTGAAGGAAATAGCCGGGATCGCTGGTCGAACCTTCGGACTTTTAATGCAAGTATCTTCTTATCCGACAAGTACTTGGATTGGTTTCTTCATACCGGCCACCCTAGTGTGGAGAAGATTGATGATCTGCGGCTTTCACTGCTAGGGGATTCTTTTGTAGCTAGCAGTATTTTGCGAAGGAGCGAGGCTCAGTCTGATCCTGCTAATGTACGGACCGATCTGACCCAGGATTTTCTTGATGGGGATTGGTACGAGAGGCGAGGCAAAGGGATGCCTGGAAAGACGCAAGCTTTAGATAGGCCCAGTGTCTTTAAGAGGCTATCGGAATCTGTATTTGATCGTCTTGAGGGATGTTCTGCTTTGAGAGGCTCAAAGCGCAAGAAGGATCGCGAAGACGGTGGTGACCATGTCCGCCGGCCTACCAAGTCAATGAAAGGCTAGATCTTAAGGAGTACCCATAGATTGCTTTGATAGATCAATGGTTTTTATTTTTATTAGTATTTTTTTTCAAGGTTGTTTGCTTAGCAAATTAGTCGTTGTGGTTAGGATTTCACTTTTGCCGTTAATAAAATGCATTCGATTAATTAAAAGGACAAAAGTAGATTTATTTATATGATTAGACCGAACCCGAAGGTTGCCTACGTTCCTCTTTTACAGCAATTAAATAAGAGGCTCAGGTCTAACGTAGTTCATTTTTTGAGAAAAAGGACAAAATACGGCTTCATGCCGAAGGGTAATCTCGCGCGAGACAAGGCCCCCCCTTTTTTTCACACCCTTTCTTTTTCCTAGACTGCCCCTTCGGGTTTTCACTCTAGCATGCTTCTTTTCTTGTGCAAGCTCTAATTTTTGCCTAGGCCGTCCTTTTCGGGATTTTCAACCTAGCGAGCGATTTCTTTTTAGGAAGCCAAGTCACGCGAAGTATTTCTTGAGCTTGTCCATGTTGACCGGCTTCGGTAGTTGATCTCCGTCTAAGTCCACCAGCTGAAGGGCTTCCCCAGAGAATATCTTCTTCACGATGTAGGGTCCTATCCATCTTGGTCCCCACTTGCCTAGCGGGTTGAAAGGTCTAGGACGATGCTCACGGAGAACCAAGTCACCTATTATGATGTTCCTTGTCTTGACCTTTTTGTTGAAAGCTCTTGCCATTCTTCTTTGGTAAGCTTGAGTGTGCTCGGCTGCCTTTAGTCTTCTTTCATCTAGCAGGGCTAACTCCTCGTATCTGCTTTCTAGCCAGTCAACTTCGTTCACTTGGTTTTCTAGGAGAATCCGCAGTGATGGTATTTCCAATTCTATTAGTAAGACGGCTTCCATTCCGAATGTGAGGGCGTAGGGAGTCTCTCTGTGTTTGTTCGGGTGAAGTGCGGTATCCCCACAGTGCGAAAGGTAACTTGTCAGGCCAGTCTTTTCCAGTGACTGCCATTTTTCTGATGATGGTTTCGATTGTCTTGTTTGCGGCTTCAACTGCTCCATTCGTTTGAGGCCTATAAGGAGATGACTTGTGCCTTGTGATTTTGTACTCGGTTAGGAGGCGATCGGTTTCTTTCTTGAAGTGCGACCCATTATCGGATATCATCTCTTGCGGAACCCCATATCGGCAGATGATGTTGTGCTTGATGAATTTTGCGACCTTTCTGGCGTTCAAAACTTTGTAAGAGGCGGCCTCAACCCATTTAGTGAAATAGTCGATGGCTACTAGGACGAAGCAGTGTCCGTTAGCTCCTACGGGTGTGACCTTTCCAATCACATCTATCCCCCATGTAGAGAATGGCCAAGGAGAAGTCATAGGGTACAGCAAGGAAGGCGGTGCGTGCTAAAGGTTGGCATGTATCTGACACTTGTGGCACTTCTTGACCATTTTGGTACAGTCGGCTTCCATGGTTAGCCAAAAGTATCCTTGTCTGATGATCTTTTTGGCGAGCATGTTTCCGCTCATGTGGGTTCCACATATGCCTTGACGAACATGGTCCATTATTTCTCGGGCCTCTTCCTCGGTGGCACAAAGGAGGTTTCCTTGGGAATGTTTCTTGAATAGACGGCCAGCAGTGATGACGTAACTAGCGGCCAACCTCTTAAGGGCAATCTGAGTCTTTTGGTCTATTTCAGGTGGGATGGTTCCATCTAGGATGAAATGCCAAATGTCATGGTACCACGGTTTCTCTTCGGAGCTCTCAACAATGGTACATTCGGATAACCATTTGTCTTTGCAGCCATGGAGATTTATAACGGCACAGTAGGCAGGAGTTGCACGCCGGGTTATTTTGAAAGGTTTGACTGCCTTCCCTTTAGGAATTTCAACCAAGGAAGCGAGCGTGGCCAATGCGTCAGCAAACCTATTTTTGTCTCTAAGGAGGTAGTGGAATGAGACATCTTGAAATTGTTGCGCCAACTCTTGGAGGTGGGCCTTTGTATCTTTGAAGGGTTGGATCTTGGACCCTCCACTTCTTCAATGTACGATTGATGATCAAGCGGGAAGTCCCCAAATACCTCGAGTTCGATCACGTTGCGCTCTAGGGCTGCCTCGAAGCCCCGCTATGCAAGCTTCGTGATACTGCGGTGTTGTTAGTGGCGTCAAAGTCAAGACTTATTGCTAGTGGAGTATAGATGTCATCAGGGTCTACTAACAACATTCCGATGCCGAACCCTCTCTTGTTGGCTGCGCCATCGAAAAATAATTGCCACTTATTTTCTTCTTCTATACTCATGATGTCTTCATCAGGGAATCGCGGGTCTTCCCCCTTCGCCGTCGCAAGGAAATTCGGCCAGCGATGCGAATACACTCCTCGACGGATTTCGAGTGACGTAAGTGATATCATACCCCGCGAGCATGAAGTACCATTTGGCCAATCTTGAAGACAAATTTGATTTGTCTAAGATGTATTTTAATGGATCCATCCTTGCAATGAGGCAAACCGTGAAGGCTTCCATATAGTGTTTTAGCCTTTGTGAAACCCAAACGAGAGCAGCGCGGGATTTATCGAGTGGAGAGTAGTTGATTTCGCTGCCTTGGAATCTGAGGCTGACGAAATAGATGGCATTCTCTGGGTGTGAGCTCGGCTGTTCTTGAGCGAGCATAGCCCCTAGCGCATTGTCAGTGACCGTGAGGTATAGCTTTAAGGGTTTTTCCTTGTGCGGTGGAACCAGGATGGGTGGGGAAGTTAAGTAATGCTTAACTTCCTCGAATGCTTCTTGACATTCTTCGGTCCACTCTTGAGGTGCGTTTTTCTTGAGTAGCTTGAAGATGGGATCGCACATTGTAGTCAGTTGATTGATGAATCGACTGATATATTGAAGTCTGCCCATGAATCCCTTTACTTCTTTCTGTGTTTTGGGTGGAGGCATGTCAATGATAGCCTTTATCTTGGCGGGGTATGCCTCTATGCCACGCTCTGTGACCATGTACCCTAAGACTTTCCCTTTGACCACCCCGAATGAGCATTTGGCGGGGTTGAGTCTCATCTTGTGCTGTCTCAATCGATTGAAGAATTTTCTGAGATCTACGAAGTGCGACCATCCGTCCCCTTTGAGTGAACAATCATGTCGTCCACGTATACCTCTATTTCTTTGTGGATCATGTCATGGAATAGTGTAGTTCTTTGCCCTTTGGTAGGTAGCCCCGGCGTTCTTGAGACCAAACGGCATGGCCAGGTGTAGCGAACGTTCCCCGAGGTGTGGTGAATGCTTTGTTTTGTCTTGATCCTCCTCGGCCATGAGGATTTGATTATACCACCTGCGAAGCCGTCGACGAATGAGCGGACTTCGTATGCGGGCGTGGCGTCGACCAACATGTCTATGTTTGGTAGCGGGAAGTCATCTTTAGGGGATGCCTTGTTCAAGTCTACGAAATCGACACGGACTCGTATCTTCCCATTCGACTTGGCTACTTGCACCGTGTTTGCTAGCCATTAGGATACTCGATCACTTTGATAAACCCTACGTTCAAGAGCTTCATGATTTCCTCTTTCACTTGCATTGACCATTAGGCTTGATTCTACGTAGTTTACATTTGGCGGCTTGGCGTTGGGTAGCGGCGGTATCTTGTGCTCTACAATTGGCGATTCAACCCGGGCATATCTTTGTAGGACCAAGCGAAGACGTCGACATATTCTACGAGGAGTTGCGTCAAGGTTTCTCTGTCTTCCCCCTTGAAGAAAGCTGCCGATCTTTGTTTCTCAGGGTCTTCCGTTGTCCCAAGATTAACCGTTTGCATTTCCTCGTCGTCAACGGGGCCATTCTTTCCACAACGACCTACTTGCTTAGCTAATTCTTTTAAGATTTGTTCATTTTCTTGATCTATCTCATCGTATGATTCATTATTAACGTGTTCGTTATATTGATTATTATTCGTTAATTCATCATTCACGATGTTAGCAATCTCGGGGTACTCGGAAAGATCAAAGTTTTCATTAAGGAAGTAAGGGAATACATGTTCGGCCACGCCTCGATTTCCTCTTGAGTGAGTTCATCGGAGGTGGAGCACACTTCTAATGTGAAAGTTACGGGGCCTATCTTCTGCGGGGATGGAGTGCAACCAAGCTCTTTGATCATGAAGTCTTCATCAACAAGCTGGTCCTCCGGTGACGTGCCGGTTTAGAATTGGCTCATCACATTTACGTATTAGTTTTGTGTAATCAATAGTTGGAGCGTCACCCTTGGAGATTGCATGGATACATTTGTCTTCCAATCGGCACGGAGTCTTGAGCTGTCGCGGCATGTCTTCTCCACAACACAAAGTCCCATTCGCTTGTCATTTACGCCTTCGTGCCCCACAAATCTTTAGGGATTAGCGGGACGGGTTACATTTCGTCAGTGAAGCATCGCGATCGTGAAGATTTCAAAGCCCGGTTGGCGCTTTCCTTTATCGTCAGTCCATGGTTCTGAAAAGATAAAGTAGGGAATACTTTCCCCTTCCCAGACGAAGTAGCCATTGAGTGTCTTTCGATATGGCTCGAGGTTGTAATTCTTGGCCTTTGGGTCTTTGTAGCCTTTGTATGCGGTTCCTTCCCACTTGATTTGAGTGAAGCCCCACTCTTCTTCGTCATCCCCATCGTGGTTGGAAATGATGTATCCTAGGCCATGCTTTGTGTGAGGTGGGGGAACCGGTGGTGGTTCCGTTATCCCTTGTAAGTGTTTTCCAAGCCCCAATCCAGGAAAGTATCCTTGTGCTAGCATCATTCTCCAGACAGGAAAGCTTCAAGAAAAACAAAAGTGCCTTGGAGTAATCTTTTTCGTTGCAAGTTTCTATGACATTCACGGCGCTTTCTTCCTCTATCTTAAATAAATAATCAGAATTGAAAAGGGAAATACTGACTAACTATTATTGAAAAGCAAACTTGATACTCTTGCCCACAAATGAGGATTTTAGGCAAGTAGTATCTAAACTAAACTAGACTACTACCGTTTCTTTTGCAAATAAAAGTAGATAACTGAAAGAAAAGAGATTCCTCATTTGGTTGAACTCATCCAAACTATTCCACCACTTGGGCAAATTCTGATGGCGTAGTTGTCAATTAAGTCTTGGACTGCATTCTTCAGGTTGAAACAATCGTTGGTATGGTGGCCATGGCACTGATGGTAATAGCAATAGAGGTGTGGAGCTCGACCTTCCCTCTTAGGTATGTATCCTTCTATCGGTTTCAGCTTTCCGTCCTTGTGAAGACTTGAAGAGATGACCAAGAGTGATATTTCCGATGTCGGAGAAAATCCTCCCCTTCCTTCGCTTAGCCATTTGATTATGGAGGTCTCGGATATGATTCTCATAGTGTTGCACAAAGACGAGGTGGCGAGACTGATATTCTTCTTCCATTTGTTCTTTGAGGTCACGGTAGAGAGTATTGAGGTAATGCTTGACTCTTTCATCAATGTCATCTTCAATGTGGGCTTTGAGGGCGCTACACTTTTGGGTCATAGTCTCGAGTTCGCTCTTGACTTCCTCGAGCTCTTCAATCAGTATCTTTGTCTTTTCAGCTTGGATGGACTCTTCCATGTGATGCCACGAGTCGTTGTCGTTAATTTGCTGCAGGGCTTTGGCAAGTTGAGTCTTGATGTCACTTAGCTCTTCTTGCACAGATGATCGCCCGCTGTCGGAGTCGCTTTCTATTTTGTGGAAATCCCTAGCAATGCGGTGGTGGGCAAATCAAAGGCTTCTCTCCAACCTTCCACATGCTCCATTTCAGCGACAAGAGACTTGGTCAAATCTTGGAGAGTGTGTTGCTCAAGGTCCTTCTTGGTGATGACATGCTTTTCAGTAGACATTGTGTTGGGAGTCTTGAAGTTGAGTAGCTTCGGAAAACTGACAGAAGAGATGCATAGATGATATCAGGATCAAATCTAGCCCCAACGAGTCGGAAGCAGGCTTAAATGGCTCAGGCTCAGTCTCAGCAAACAGATACATTATCCCGCGCGAGATATGTAGTCCCGCGCGAGATAATCACATGGAAAGTCGATTTTTTATTAGACCTAAATTTTGGTCGGAACGGAAAATCCGTTTTGAGGCCTTTATCAGAACCTAACGACTAAGCAATCAAATCCGATTTTTGTAAAACAAAGCCATGTAAGATCGTTTTTCGAAGGATTATATGTATATATATTTTTTCAAAGGGACATCCGAAAGGGTCATTTCGAAGGGACTTTTTCCGAAGGGACTTTTCCGAAGAGACATTTTCCGAGTCCTTCTTTATTGTCAAATTTACATGGCTTTGTTTTGGTCAAAAACAAGAAAAGATCCCCGAGTCAAAACCGAGCGGTCACGGAGTGATCCTAAGAAGACAATCTACATGAGAATGTGGCGATGCAGGACTGGAAGGCTAGGCTCCCCGCGATATGACAATCTAGATGGATTGAATACACGGAGTGGGATGGTCCAACTTCGGAGAGACCGGCGACTAGGTGGTTACCGTCATCCGATCCTTAGTGTGGGTCCGGGTTTTATATAGGGTATGTAGTGCAATGACAGATATATCATGAGTGCGCGTGTATAATAGTCAATCTAGGTGATAGATAAAAATAGAGAGATTTTTTTAAAAAAATCAAAAGGAAAACAGATAGTGGCCGCACCAAGTGGTTGCCTACATTTCTCCCAATTTAGGAAGACTCAGGCCGTCGTAGTTCCACATAACGGAGAGAGAGAGAGAGAGAAATAAATTAAATTACAACTCCCGAATCCCCGATAGACGGGACTTTAATTAAATAAGAAAACCCAAATCCTGCGCGAGTTTATAAATAATTATCAATTATTTAAATGAAATAAAGATTCGATTTCTACATCTTAAGGGAGGCCTTAAGATGCGGGAACTCTGCAGATAATGAATTCTGGGATCCCCCTTGCGTGTTCGACTCTCGTCTTGGACTATGAGATGAACGGGAGAAACCAGAAAACAACCAGATTGCCGAGGCGATATCTCGCACGAGATATGATATCTCGTGCGAGATATGCCTCATCTGAGAGCAGAAAAATTGAATTTGCAATAATTTTCTTTGAAAACCTCTCTTTTAATTTTGACGCAAGTTTAAGCCTCTTAATTTCAAGTCCCCAGCAGAGTCGCCACTGTGAGCGTCGTGATTCGATATCGAGTCGCCACCTATATTATTCGTTTGGAAAACATAGAAAAACCATTTTTTGAAAGAGATTGGGTTCGGGGCTTAGGTTATGGAATGGGTAGGTCAAGGAGCATCCATTCCACCCAATCCGGAGATTGGTCTTGCTAATGAAAAGAGAGGTTTTCAGAGAAAATAAGATGATTTCAAATATAACAAATAAAGATCCATTTAACGGGGTTAAACGGAATGTAGGATCGATTGCTTCGAGACCATCCCCATGATTTGGAGAGGCTCTAGGCCGATCCTAGATTCAATAGATTTATACCACTCTAATAATCAATTAGAAAGGGTTTTAGGGGGTACCTGCGTGAGGTGATTTGGGCAGAGTTTCGACTCAAGTTTAGAATCGAATCTCGACACAGACAGAGCTTCGCCTCGGTCCTTGACTTGGATCTTGATGTTGGTTTATCAACAAGGTTGACAAACAAACTTTGAGGTGATTTTTAGGGTGATTTTGTATGATTCTTTCAGGGAAAGAAATCAACAAAATATGTGTGTGTTGTGTAAAAATTCCATCCTCTTTGATCCTTGGAAGTCACCAAGTATTTATAGGGGTTGGAGAAGTGTTGAAGATGAGATCAAACACTTCAAGAAGCTTCCAGACTCCAAACTCAATTGGTTGGCCGGATGGATAAAATCTTATCCCGAAAAGAGGTTGAAATCGGCGAAGCGCCTTACGCATGCTGCGAGAGGACGATATCTCACGCGAGACACGCCATCTCGCGGTGAGATATTGCTTTTGTGGACAATTCCGTCCTTTCCTCGTTATCTCATATGCAGTTTAGTCCTAAACTAACGATAGTTATTCAAAACTTAACGAAACATGACGAAATGGTGGATTTCTACTTCTTGACTCAAAGCGAGACTTAGAGTGGTATAAATATGATCCGATGTGTTCAGAATGGGGTGTCTACACTCTCCTCCGCCACCTTACCAATCACCCCTTCGCCTCTACAGCTATGGCAAGTTGGGTGTGTGCTCTCATTCCCGGCGCTCATTGGTCCATATTCCCAAGGCGGAAGCAGTTCAAGTGCCCGAGTAATCTTCATCTGACACAAAATCCGAGATGTCTGGTGCAGAGAATGTGGTGGCTAGCCAGTCTGGAGTTTCTCGCCCATCCAATGTTAAAGAAGTCAATCAGTCTTCGTAGGTTCTAGAATGTCCCTTTACGTTGTCATCGAGTCTGTCAAGTCCAAGATGAACCGGTCTTTTCTTTCAATGATAAAAATCTTTGTTTCTCTTCTTGCTAGACTCGAGACATCACTAGCACACCCACGTTACGCTCAATTGAAATTGTCTTATCCTAGACGATCACTTGTGCTGCTCAACCACTAACGCTTTGAAATGACTCATGTTTAAATTAACCGGAGTGAGAAAATCAGTTGATATCCTTCTCAAATTGGGGCTTGCCAACTCCCCATCTTGCATCTCATATGCTCGCATCTCTTTCATCATCCTCATCATCTCGTTGCTCGATGAATTTGCATAGATCTGTTCTCATTTAAAGCTTAAGCAAGCAATAAAGACTTAATTTAGTGTAGGTCATCCGGTAGGGATTGCGGTTGAAGCCTTTCACCCATAGGAAAGCCATTACCTCACCCTCACCAAACAATATCCTTTCATTTCAAGATCAGCATGTTTTGAAACCCTGTTTAGCCATCACCTTGTTTAGCCATCACCTTTGCTCCTTGCTGAGAAAAGTCCAAGCAACGCCAAAGAAGTTAACTTCGAGAGTCTGCGGTGCATAAAATACTCAAGTTGTGAAGGAAGGAAATATAATCCTCGGCTCCTCAGGAAGCCTTCCAAATTCTCAAAAGAAGGATTTTAAATCCTCACAATCTCAGATATAATCCTAAGCTCCTCAGGAAGCCTTCCAAATTATCAAAAGAAGGACTGTCGATCCTCGCAATTTAGTAAAAATCCCCGACTTCTCGAGAAGCTCTCCAATGTTCATAAAAGAGCCCAAACCCTCGAAGGTTCATAAAAGTTCTCAATAGCTTGGACTTCCTTTCACCATTACCTTAAATCAATCCCAAGCCATCCTCTCGATTTTAGAGGATATTCCCATTACCTTAAATCAATCCCAAGCCATCCTCTCGATTTTAGAGGATATTCCCATCTCCTTAAATCAATCCCAAGCCATCCTTTTGATTTTAGAGGATATTTCCATTTCCTTAACCAATCCCAAGCCATCCTCTCGATTTTAGAGGATATTCCTATCACCAGTACCATTACCCTTGCCCTTGGCAAAGCCAATTTGGACCTCTCATTCTTAGCGGCAACTCAATTCCCTTACCTTAGAAATTCCAAGCACATCCTATGACCAACCTCTCATCTTTAGAGGTATAGACGATAAAGGCCCGGCCAGGCCTCTCATCTTAAGAGGTCATCCACTTCCAAAATTACCCGATGGCCGATCGAAGCCCGAAAACCCAGCTACAGTCCCTACCGGATAGTAATTTCATTCTAATATCTTCGAGATTTAAACCAAATTAATGCTTCATTGCTCGTTTAAATCGGAGCCGAATCCATCTCGGCTCAAATGATCCTCAATCAAAGATTGTGCAAATTCAATCCATTCATTTGGCACTTCTTGTGAGCATATTTTGTTTCTCCTCCGCAAACACTTGCCGTGGATGTCCCACTGGGGCTTCGCATCCGTGTCTTCCATCGACACTCCAGGAGGACATGTTTTTCAATTCTCCAAATCCTTAAAATCCTCAAAGGTCCAGATCCTCGAATTTCAACATTCATTCTCTTTTCAATCGGAACTCGCCCGAACTATGGCGACCTGAGCTCCTCGTCAGGAGGGGAACGTAGGCAACCATAATTGGTCCGATCGAAATCACAAACAAATCTCAGAAAATCCGGTCTCATCAAGGACCGTCCCTATACACTTTCCATCCTTCCGAGCTTGATTCTCGATATCAGTTGGTTTTCTCCTTGTGATTAATCAAAATATTTGTCCATATCAGGATTAGTGTTTGAATAACCCAAACATCAATAAAGGGTTTTAAGCAGCCTTGTGATCATCACGAATAAGACAAGTTTTCAAGTGTCTCGACAAGTCTTCTCTTTCTACATCATAGGAAGATAGAGCCAAACACTATCTTTCTGTCAGCAGGGGCTTCCATACACTTTTACACACCTTGTGATGCTTATACTCTCCCAAAAGAGTCAAACCCAAAAGCGAGAGTGTCATACACGAATTCGGGATCCATTCCCATCTTCAAAAAATGTGCCCCTGCACATATACATTTTCGAGTCTTGTCAAGCGACTGATTGACTGCGATTTGAAACAATGGGTCGCCTCCTCGGCCACGATAAGACTCTGTCTGCAATAAAGCTGCATGGAGTTTCCTCAAGCTGGGGCTTTGGTTAAGATATCCCTCAGGCTCTCCTTACCAGATTCCCTTCAAGTTTGCCTCGCATTATCAACTGGGGCTTCTCCATGGTCACCTCATCAAGATCTGGGGCTTCACCTAGTCATCCCTTCAAAGCCAAGATCATTCTCTGCACATGCTCTGCTGCTTGCTGCCTCAGGCGCGCGACACACCTTGTCCTTACCATCAATAATCAACCTGCTGTCATCTGCACTCCCGGGAGCATCCCCGACTTGCCTAGGCTGCACCATCCATACACCATCACTCATACATTTCCCTACCTCATGGGAAAGGGTCCAACCCATACATCATCATATACACATTCATCCCATACTGAGATTACCCGGATCCGGCTCGCGCGCGGAGCCCCGGCATCTCACATTTGTCGTCGTTGGAAATTGCTCGGATCCGAGAGGCAGCGCAATCGTGCCCCGGCATCTGGCATTTCCGCTTTGCGGCATTTGTTGGTGGAGGTGTCTCGCTGTGTTTTTGCTTGAAGAGTCGCCACGCCGTTTTTATTAAGCCCAAAACATTGAAAAAGGGCATCAGTTTAAAAATAAACTGTTTTTGTGTGATGAGATTTTGAGTTCGGAGGTCAGATGACTCCTCGAGAAGAGAATATTATAATCTTAGAGCTCACCCGAGTCGCCTCATAAAAAAGTGTCTTTCGGATACCCCTAATATTCTTTAACTGTTGTGTGTGTGTGTGTATGTGCTTTTAAAAATGCATGCTGTATCGGATGTCTACATTGTACACTGCTTTATTGAAATGTATTGCAATAGTGTAGGAAGGAAGCCTTACCAATGTTGGTTCGAGTCTGTCTTCCGCTGGGGAATAGTGTTTGAGGGTGGAATAGTGTTCCGGTACGGACCGGGATTGCTTAGAGAGGAGCCGGTTTTCTGCGGACAGAGTTTCAGCGTGCGTCGGGATTGTAGGTTGCATTCGGGCAGAGGTTCGGCGTGCGTTGGGATCGCAAGGATCACTCGGGCAGAGGTTCGACGTGCGTTGAGATGGCAAAAGTCGCTCGGGCAGAGTTTTGGCGTGCGTTCAAGTTACCGGTTTGACTCGAAAAGAGCCGGGACGCCTTGGGAAATACTAGGCAAGGCCTCGGAGTACCACGAGGGGCCTCAGAGTACCTCGAGAGTGCCACGGGGCAGCGCGTGATCGTCGCGGGAGCGCTCGGAGAGGCTTTGGAGCACCACAAGGGAGCTCGGAAGGCCTCGGAATGATCTGAAAGGGGCTGGGATTGCCCCGAAGGGTCTTAGAGGGGTGCCTGAAGGCTGGGGAGAGAGGAGAGAAGAGGGAGATGTGTGAAATGAGGGAGGGGGAGCCCTCTATTTATAGTGTAGGAAAATTTGCAATAAGGTCCGTACGGACCTCGTAGGTAATCCAAATTTTTAGTTTTCCTCGATTTGAGGGAATATGTGGACTTTAAGAGGATTTTGAAATGGTGATGTATGGTTGCAATAAGGTCCGTACGGACCAACCTGGCATGCAATAAGGTCCGTACGGACCAACCATGTATTTCAGTAATGATGCACTCCGGGATTTGAGGGAATATATTGGACTTTAAGGGGATTCAGTAATCATTGAAGCAAAGAGGTCCGTACGGACCATGTATGCTTTTCTAATTTCTAAAAAATTCCTAAAAGGTCCTTTCATCCCTTTTTGTCCCAGAAAGGTCCCTCCCTTGATTTGGCTGGGGTTTTTTGAGGGTTTTGAGTGTCAAGGGTCTTCGAGATGGCGTTTGTGAGTCTGCGGTGTTTCCCGTATGCTCGGAAGAGGGTGATCCAGATTGGGGTACTTACAGAAGCCCCTCGACGACGTCACTTACGGAGGAAGTGGGGTCGTCGATAAGATAAGGGTCCTAATCTGGATCGCGTGCTGTGAGAGGAAGTGACTGTGTAGGTCGGTGCATGAGGACATGGCAGTGTCCTGTTGTGTAACCGTTTAGGTCAGTTGGCTGGACCCTGTGATAGGATTCCTACGTATCCCTAGCGGGAATCAAGCCTAGTCGTAGTTCGTGTGTGGGGTGAGTGTTGTTGTGTACGAGGAGGTGAGATGTCCTCTGACTGAAACTCTGTGTGTGGATGCGGTGGCATCCTATGGGTGACTGTGAGGGTCTACTGTGAGGACGTGGTGGCGTCCTGGGTGACCGCATAGGTCGATGGTAAGGACGTGGTGGCATCCTGGGTGACCGCATAGGTCGATGGTAAGGACGTGGTGGCGTCCTGGGTGACCGCATAGGTCGATGGTAAGGACGTGGTGGCGTCCTGGGTGACCGCATAGGTCGATGGTAAGGACATGGTGGCGTCCTGGGTGACCGCATAGGTCGATGGTAAGGACATGGTGGCGTCCTGGGTGACCGCATAGGTCGATGGTAAGAGTGTGGTGGCGTCACAGGTGACCGCATAGGTCGGTGGTAAGGGCGTGGTGGCGTCACCGGTGGCCGCGCATAGGTCGGTGGTAAGGACGTGGTGGCGTCCTGGGTGACCGCATAGGTCGGTGGTAAGGACGTGGTGGCGTCCTGGGTGACCGCATAGGTCGGTGGTAAGGACGTGGTGGCGTCCTGGGTGACCACATAGGTCGATGGTAAGGACGTGGTGGCGTCCTGGGTGATGGCATAGGTCGATGGTAAGGACGTGGTGGCGTCCTGGGTGACCGCATAGGTCGGTGGTAAGGACGTGGTGGCGTCCTGGGTGACCGCGTAGGTTGATGGTAAGGACGTGGTGGCATCCTGTGTGACCGCATAGGTCAATGGTAAGGATGTGGTGGCATCCTGGGTGACCGCATAGGTCGGTGGTAAGGACGTGGTGGCGTCCAGGGTGACCGCATAGGTCGGTGGTAAGGATGTGGTGGCATCCTGGGTGATCGCATAGGTCGATGGTAAGGACGTGGTGGCGTCCTGGGTGAGCGCATAGGTCGATGGTAAGGACGTGGTGGCGTCCTGGGTGATCGCATAGGTCGATGGTAAGGACGTGGTGGCGTCCTGGGTGACCGCATAGGTCGATGGTAAGGACATGGTGGCGTTGTGGGTGATCGCATAGGTCTATGGCTGGACCCTGTGATAGGTTTCCTACATATTCCTAGCGGGAATCAAGCTTGATCGTAGTTCAGAGGTCACTAAATTGTGAGTGTATGCGGGCGTGATGGTGCCTTGAAGTGTTGTGTGACCGCCGAGGTCGATTGTGAGGACGTGGTGGCATCCTGAGATGGAAATATTTTGAGTTTCCGAATTGGGTGGTTTAATGCCTTCCGGGCTGGGGATAATGATTCGGGAGGTTTATACGGCCTTCCGGATCGAGTGATTTAAAGCCTTTCGGGCTGTGGATGAGGACGTGACTTGTCTTCTGGCTGCGGTTGTGTCATGTGTGAGGACTTGATTCATCTTCTGACTGTGGTTGTGTCATGCGCGAGGACTTGATTCGTCTTCTAACTGTGGTTGTGTCATGCGTGATGACTTGATTCATCTTCTGACTGCGGTTGTGTCATGCGTTTTGTCCGCTGGGGGAAAAGGTTGGACTTATGATGACTGTCGGTGTTCATCTTGTTGGGGATCATTGTGGCCTTGTAGGGGTTTTTTCTGCTGAGAAGGTGACTTCGGGCTTACTTTGATGGCCTGTGGTTGATTCACCATTTGGCATTTTGGAGGCATTTTGTGCCTTGGGATTTGTCCTTGGAGGTGCTGGCTCCTTTTCGCGCCTGTTTCACTGTATAGTGGGCGAGGTCCGGGCTTACGATGACGGCCAGTAGTTGATTCATCGTTTGGCATTTTGGAGGCATTTTGTGCCTTGGGATTTGTGCTTGGAGGTGCTGGCTCCTTTTCGCGCTTGTTTCATCGTTTAGTGGGCGAGGTCCTGGCTTACGATGACGGTCGGTGGTTGATTCACCGTTTGGCATTTTGGAGGCATTTTGTGCCTTGGGATTTGTGCTTGTAGCTGTTGGCTCCTTTTCGCGCTTGTTTCACCGTTTAGTGGGCGAGGTCCGGGCTTACGATGACGGCCGGTGCTGGGGATATGCGGTCTTGTACGGGTTTGCGAGAATTCCCTTTTGACTCGCCGGGGAAGGAGTTCGGGCTTACTTTGATGGCAGATGCTTGAGTTGCCATTTAGTGGTCGAAGTCTGGGCTTACGATGACGGCCGGTGTTGCGTTGCCGTTTAGTGGGCGAAGTTCGGACTTACACTAACGGCGGGTGCTTGTTTTGATTGGTTAAGGACCAAACTGCATTGAATCTGCTGAAATAGGCCTTTGGACAGCCAGGGGCAAAGCTTATAAGGGCAAAGAAGGTATTTGGCCACGGGTTGCAAGAAGGTCCGTACGGATTTTCTCCCTCTGCAAAAAGAGGTCCGTACGGACCAATGTTGAATTTTACAGTTCCCAGATTTTGACCAGCTGAAGAACCGAGGCAACCCTTCATTCTTCTTCTTCCAGTTCGTGAACCCAGCGAGAGAGAGAGAGAGAGAGAAAAACTCCATTTTTGCACCAAAATCCTTAGAAAATCCTCCATTTTTCTTAGCTTGAATTGCTTGCAATGGCGGAAGGATCAAGGAGAGGACGTCATCAACGGAGCCAAGAGGTGATCGAGCAAAGGAAGGAGCTTCAAAGAAATTGCATCTCCTTCGTGCCTTCTTCGAAGAACCCGGATGTGTTGTATCCGAATCCGGAGGTGCATAATCGGCGAGTTAGGAACACCGGGGAGGTAAGAAATCAATTTCGTCTTGATTCCTCGCTTGAATTTTTGAATGCTAGAACTAGGTTTTAGTTTTTCGCATATTTGGGGCTTTTGTTATTTGCCATGCTTTTTGTGAAATTCATGATGAATTGTTGAAACTGAGCATGTAAAAATTGTGGGTATGTGAATTTTGTGCAAAAATGTGTAGATTAGCTCTTATTTGTAAAAATAAAGTGCCTCTTTTTTAAAATGCATGCTTTGGTGTTTTGTACCTTATGTTATTTTCGTATGTACATTGTGAGAAAATTGCCATGTAGGGACAAATTTTGTGAAAAATGTGACGTGTGCCGTGTTTTGTGATGGGTTTTGTCTGAAAGTATGTGCCGTGTAGGGACGGACTTTTCTTTTGAAAAATGTGTTATGCAGTGTGTGCCGTGTTTTTGGTGACGGACTTTTGAGATTACCCGAATCCGGCTCGTGCGGGGGGCCCCCAGCATCTCGCAATTTCGTTGCATCGCGTTCGGGAAAGTAGCTCGGATCCGAGAGGCAGCGCGTTCGCGCCCCGGCATCTGGCTTTTTCTGCTCTTGCGTTTAGTTGGGAGGTGTCTCGCCGTGTTTTTGCTTTGTAGAGTCGCCACGCCGTTTTTATTAAGCCCAAAACATTGAAAAAGGGCATCAGTTTAAAAATAAACTATTTTTTGTGTGATGAGATTTTGAGTTCGGAGGTCAGATGACTCCTCGAGGAGAGAATATTAGAATCTTAGAGCTCACCCGAGTTGCCTCGTAAAAACGAGTCTTTTGGATATTCCTAATATTCTTTAACTGTTGTGTGTGTGTGTATGTGCTTTTAAAAATGCATGCTGTATCGGATGTCTACATTGTACACTGCGTATTGAAATGTATTGAAATAGTGTAGGAAGGAAGCCTTACCAATGTTGGTTCATGTCTGTCTTCCATTGGGGAATAGTGTTTGAGGATGGAATAGTGTTTCGGTACGGACCGGGATTGCTTCGGGAGGAGCCGGTTGTCTACGGACAGAGTTTCGGCGTGCGTTGGGATTGTAGGTTGCGTTCGGGCAGAGGTTCGGCGTGCGTTGGGATCGCAGGGATCACTCGGGCAGAGTTTCGGCGTGCGTTGGGATCGCAGGGATCACTCGGGCAGAGTTTCGGCGTGCGTTCCAGTTGTCGGTTTGACTCGGAAAGAGCCGGGACGCCTTGGGAAAGACCAGGCAAGGCCTCGAAGTACCACGAGGGGCCTCAGAGTACCTTGAGAGTGCTTCGGGGCAGCGCGGGAGCGTCGCGGGAGCGCTCGGAGAGGCTTCGGAGCACTACAGGGGAGCTCGGAAGGCCTCGGAAGGATTCGAAAGGGGCCGGGATTGCCCCGAAGGGTCTTAGAGGGGTGCCTGAAGGTTGGGGGGAGAGGAGAGAAGAGGGAGATGTGTGAAATGAGGGAGGGGGAGCCCTCTATTTATAGTGCCAGGATCTATGCAATAAGGTCCATACGGACCTTGCAGGTAATCCAAATTTTTGGTTTTCCTCGATTTGAGGGAATAATGTGGACTTTAAGAGGATTCTGAAATGATGATGTCTGGTTGCAATAAGGTCCGTACGGACCAACCTTTTATGCAGAAAGGTCCGTACGGACCAACAATGTAGGGGGGTAATGATCACTTCCCGGATTTGAGGGAATAAGTTGGACTTTAAGGGGATTCAGTAATCATTGAAACAAAGAGGTCCGTACGGACCTTATTTGCTTTTCTGATTTCTGAAAAATTCCCAAAAGGTCCTTTTGTCCCTTTTTATCCCAAAAAGGTTCCTCCCTTGGTTTGGCTGGGGGTTTTGAGTGCCAAAGGTCTTCGAGGCTGCATTTGTGAGTCTGCGGTGTTTCCAATGTGCTCGGAAGAGGATGATTCAGATTGGGGTACTTACAGAAGCCCCTCGACGACTTCACTTACGGAGGAAGTGGGGTCGTCGATAAGATAAGAGTCCTAATCTGGATCGCGTGCTGGGAGAGGAAGTGACCGTGTAGGTTGGTGTGTGAGGACATGGCAGTGTCCTGTTGTGTGACCGTTTAGGTCAGTTGGCTGGACCCTGTGATTGGATTCCTACGTATCCCTAGCGAGAATCAAGCCTAGTCGTAGTTCGTGTGTGGGGTAAGGATGTGGTAGCGTCCTGGGTGACCGCATAGGTCAGTGGTAAGGACGTGGTGGCATCCTGGGTGACCGCATAGGTCGATGGTAAGGACGTGGTGGCGTCCTGGGTGACCGCATAGGTCGATGGTAAGGACGTGGTGGCATTCTGGGTGATCGCATAGGTCAATGGTAAGGACGTGGTGGCGTCCTGGGTGACCGTATAGGTCGATGGTAAGGACGTGGTGGCATCCTGGGTGACCGCATAGGTTAGTGGTAAGGACGTGGTGGCATCCTGGGTGACCGTATAGGTCGATGATAAAGACGTGGTGGCGCCCTGGGTGACCGCATAGGTCGATGGCTGGACCCTGTGATAGGATTCCTACGTATCCATGGCGGGAATCAAGCCTGGTCGTAGTTCAGAGGTCGTGAAATTGTGAGTGTATGCGGGCGTGGTGATGCCCTGAAGTGTCGTGTGACCACCGAGGTCGACTGTGAGGATGGGGTGGCGTCCTAAGATGTGTAATCTTACGAGAAGATGGTTAATCTTACGAGAAGATGGGTAATCTTACGAGAAGATGGTTTGTGGTGTGACCGCCGAGGTCGACTGTGAGGACGTGGTGGCGTCCTGAGATGAAAATTTTACGATTTTCCGACTCGGGTGGTTTAAAGCCTTCCGGGCTGGAAATAGTGATGTGGGAGGTTTATACGGTCTTCCGAACTGAGTGGTTTAAAGCCTTCCGGGGTGGAGATAGTGATGTGGGAGGTTTACGGTCTTCCGGACCGAGTGGTTTAAAGCCTTCCGGGCTGGAGATAGTGATGTTGGAGGTTTATACGGTCTTTCGAACCGAGTGGTTTAAAGCCTTCCGGGCTGGAGATATGTCATGTGTGAGGACTTGATTCGTCTTCTGACTGCGGTTGTGTCATGCGTTAGGACTTGATTTGTCTTCTGACTGCGGTTGTGTCATGCGTGAGGACTTGATTCGTCTTCTGGCTGCGGTTTGCGGAGGCATGGCTGCCTTGAGCTTTGACTGCGAGAGGTGCGAGCGTCTCGCATTTTATCCATTTGGGGAAAAGGTTGGACTTACGATGACTGCCGGTGTTCATCCGTTGGGGATTATTGTGGCCTTGTAGGGGCTTTTTCTGCCGAGAAGGTGACATCGGGCTTACTTTGATGGTTGGTGCTTGAGTTGTCGTTTAGTGGGCGAAATCTGGGCTTACGATGATGGCTGGTGGTTGCGTTGCCGTTTAGTGGGTGAAATCCGGACTTACACTGATGGCCGGTGCTGGGGATATGTGGTCTTGTACGGGTTTGCGAGAATTCCCTTTTTGACTTGCTGGGGAAGGAGCTCGGGCTTACTTTGATGGCCGGTGCTTGAGTTGCCGTTTAGCGTTTCGGAGGCATTTTGTGCCTTGGGATTTGTGCTTGGAGGTGCTGGCACTTGTTTCACCATTTAGTGGGCGAGGTCCGGGCTTACGATGACGGCCGGTGGTTGCGTTGCCGTTTAGTGGGCAAAATCCGGACTTACACTGACGGTCGGTGCTTGTTTTGATGGGTTAAGGACCAAACTGCATTGAATCTGCTGAAATAGGCCTTTGGACAGCCAGGGGCAAAGATTATAAGGGCAAAGGAGTAATTTGGCCACGGGTTGCAAGAAGGTCCGTACGGACCAACCTGGGATGTAAAGAGGTCCGTACGGACCAATGGTGATTGTTACAGTTCCCAGGTTTTGACCAGCTTTAAAACCGAGGCACCCCTTCATTCTTCTTCTTCCAGTGCGTGAACCAGCGAGAGAGAAGGAGAGAAAACTCCATTTTTACACCAAAATCCTCCATTTTCTTAGCTTGAATTGCTTGCGATGGCGGAAGGATCAAGGAGGGGACGTCGTCAACGGAGCCAAGAGGTGATCGAACAAAGGATGGAGCTTCAAAGAAATTGTATCTCCTTCGTGCCTTCTTCGAAGAACCCGGATGTGTTGTACCCGAATCCGGAGGTGCATAATCGGCGAGTTAGGAACGCCGGGGAGGTAAGAAATCAATTTCGTCTTGATTCCTTGCTTGAATTTTTGAATGCTAGAACTAGGTTTTAGTTTTTCGCATATTTGGGGCTTTTGTTATTTGCCATGCTTTTTTGTGAAATTCGTGATGAATTGTTGAAATTGAGCATGTAAAGATTGTGGGTATGTGATTTTTGTGCAAAAATGTGTAGATTAGCTCTTATTTGTAAAAATAAAGTGCCTCTCTTTGAAAATGCATGCTTTGGTGTTTTGTACCTTATGCTATTTTGTATGTACATTGTGAGAAAATTGCCATGTAGGAATAAATTTTGTGAAAAATGTGACATGTGCCGTGTTTTGTGACGAGTTTTGTCTAAATGTATGTGCCGTGTAGGGACGGACTTTTCTTTTGAAAAATGTATAATGCAGTGTGTACCGTGTTTTTGGTGACGGACTTTGTGGGGAAAATATGTGCAATATGTGCCGTGTTTTGTGACGGGTCTTTTGAAAGTGTGTCGTGTAGGGCTTAATCCCTCTGTTGAGAAAATTTGTACATTGTGTGCCGTGTTTTGTGACGGACTATATGGGAAAAAATTATGTGTAATGCATGCCGTGTTTTGTGACGGGTTACATGTGAAAAGTATGTGCAATGGGTGCCGTGTTTTGTGACGGACTTTTTTTTTATATGCCTTGGTATTTAGTACTGTGACTGACGTACCTTTGCTGTGTTTACCTGCAGGATTAGGGGCTTTTGGCTGGGAAAGCCAAAAAGATGAAGTCTCGGGGGTCCCTTGAGGCTGTAGTGGAGTTGTGGCGGCGAGTGCGGACATCTCTATGGGGGGCAGGCCGAGCCCTAAGAGGTTGGTGTATGCTTCCGGCTTGGGCGTGTTCGTGGAGAACTTGGCCGGGATCTCTGATACGAGGAAGAACAAGAGTATCTTCCTGGGTTTGTCTGAGTATTGGTGGGATACCACCCACACCTTCCATCTGAGCTGGGGTGAGGTGACGGTGACGCCCACCAATTTTACTGCTATCACCGGGCTTTCCTTCAAAGGAGGGCTAGTGCGGTGGAGGGATAGGATAGCCGAGGACGTGCTGGTTGAGCTGTTGGGCTTTGCGCCTCTTCCTCGCAGGGGCCTGGGCATGCTGTACAGTGATGTGGAGATGAGGATTACGGCCAATATTGGGGCCTATTGCCGTGGTACCGGCCTGGTGACGGCGGATCAGCTGGCACGCTCCTTCCTGTGGTTTGCCCTTTCTGAGACTCTGTTCTCGAACCACGCGACCACGGCTCCTTTTGCTCTGCTGGAGAGCTTGATTGATTTGGAGAGAGTCTGCGATATAGCTTGGGGCGAGGCTGGCCTGGCCGAGTTTTACTTCTCCTTGGGCTGGTTTAGCCGGGGCGTTGCCAGTTCCTTGGCCTGCTTTGATTTTGCTTTGGAGGTATGAGTTTATTGCTATTTTTTTGATTTAGCAACTTATCATTTCTCCATTTTCTCTTGCACTGAGCCTCTTCTGCTTTTGTCGCAGTTGTGGTTCTACGAGATCTTTCGGTGCTTCCCGTGGGATCGAGATGATGGGGCCATAGCGGCCTATCTTGCTATGTTGGGCTGGGCCCGTCCGGCGTGGAGGAGGAGGACCAGTAGGGGGAAGCTTACCATTACCTATGGGGAGGTGCAGGAGCATCTGGGGAGAGATAGCCCGGAGGCGTTTGCTTTGTACCCCTGGGCGCGATATGAGGCTGATGATTTCGAGGGTGCTCCCATGGTGACAGCACAGAGGAAGATGCTGCGGGGCCTGACCTGCGACGTTATGTACTTGGGAGAGAGGGTCTTTTGGCAGCATGGTCTGGGTATGCTTCCCTTGGCTCCGAGGGACCCGCCTTTTGGGATGATGGATTCCCGAGATATGGATGTGCTGGAGTTTGAGAGGTATTTGGGCGGCGTGATTGCCGATGAGTTTGTTTTGTATCGAGAGGAGTATGGGGCCTTCGTGAGGAGGAAGTTGAGGACGCCACAGGTGTTGGCGAGGGAGAGGGAGGCGGGCCCGCCAGGTCCCCCAGAGGTTCCGGTGCCTGGGCCGGATTTTACATATGTTTGTGGGGATTCATCGAGGCGGTGGGTGTCGGTACCCGCCCCCGAGTAGGCTCCTGCTGCCTACCGGGTTGACCCTGATACGCCGGTGAGTGTGCTTACTCTTTTCCATTTTGGCATCTTTTCTGTATTTTTCTCTTTTTGTTGAGTATGAATGTATTTCTTCTGCTGAGCGTTTCTTTGGCTGCTTGCTTGTGCAGGTTCCGGGGAGAGCCTTCGACACGCTGACCCGCCGTTATGTGGCGATGCGGTCCTTCGCGAAGAAGTTGGCGGGAAAGCTGTCTTACCGATCTTCACGGCGTGTGCCGGCGTACGAGCCGATGCCTTGAGCATTGCATGGATGTTCCTCCACGAGGCGAGCGAGCCACAGCGGAGGACCTTCGCGGGCGCGCTAGCATGGATGCCGGGACGTATTCGGGGGTCCGAAGGCCGCCAGTCTTTCACCAGTTCTGGCCTTCGCAGGAGGCACCGGGAGAGAGTTCGTCAGAGCCTGCCTACTTCGATCCTTTTGTCGGGTTCGACCATTCCGAGTATCTTGAGTGCCTACCCCAGGAGGGGGTTCAGTATTCTGACGACGAGGGTGTGACTGGCGAGTTTACCGGGATGCCCGACTTCTCGCTTGAGGATGTTGGTGATGATGATGATGATGATGAGTCAGATTAGGGTTCATTTGCTTTCCCTCTTTCCATATCTTCTTTTTTTTTGTTTAGCAACAGACATTGTACCTGTATTAAAACATTCGCATTTGTATCGCAAAGCATTTTATTCTAAGATGTAATGTGTCTTTGTGATTCCCGGGAATTGTCCTAGGAATTGTTGCTATTATTTTTTTTTATTTGTGCATGCCACGTGAGCTGAGAGTGCGTTTGCGGGTAGCGTGTGTTTGCCGGAAATGGCTTTGGCCAGGGTTGGGGCAGTTTGGAGCAAGGTCCTGTTGGGAACAGTGGTTGTTAGCCTGTTTGCTGGGAAAGTGGGGCCAGGATGCAACAAGGTCCGTACGGACCAACCTAGGGTGCAAAGAGGTCCATACGGATCACCTTTGCTTTTGGGAAGGGATAAATGCTTTTCGAATGTCTGGACTTTCCCCACTCCCTATTTGCAGCCATTTCGAGCTTTCTTCCCCATTTTCTCTAGGAACCTCCATTTTTGCCATGGATTCTTCGTACGTTCCAAATGCCAAGGCTTTCGCAGGAGCGGCAAGTAGACTTCCTTGAGCGGCTGAAAATGTGGATGCGACGCCGTATGAGGCATCAGAGGCGGGCTTTCGAGGTAAGGTTTCAACTTTGCTCGGTTTGGTCCCTTAAGGAGTTAGTTCCTGATTGGGAGTTGTTGCGGGCTGCCGCGAAGTTCTGGGATGTTAGGAGGCATGTGTATTGCTTTTCCTACAATGAGGTAGTGCCCACCTTTGAGGATTTTTGGGCTTTGATTGGAGGACCGGAGGTGGAGACCATCTCACTTCCTTTGATTGGCGGTGCTGCCGTGAGCGTGAAGCTTGCAGGCTTTCTTCGGACTTCGTTGGGAGAAGTGCAGGGCATGATCCTTGATTCGGGTCATATTGACATTTCTGCGCTGCCGGAGCGGTTCATGATTGATGATGAGAGTGATGTCTCGTGGGATGCGTTTGCCTTGTGCGTGATAGCGATGCTCTTCATGGTCAGCTCTCTTGGGGTTTGCGATGGTGCTTTGCTAGATGTGGTTGGATACTGCAAAGCGGGAGAGGATATTGTCCCGTTGGTGCTGGGGGAGACTCTTCATGGTATTGACCGTCTGGCAACTGTGGATCAGTTCATGAGAGGGGGAAGCCCCGCTTTGCTCACCTTGTGGCTGCGAGAGAGACTTCAGGCCATGCCCGAGGCTCCGACGTCGTTTAGCCCGTGGTCATTTGCTCGGCGCCCTCTTGTGTTGGATATGGATCGATCACTTTGGGAGAGATGGATGGCACGGCTTGGTACGCATCAGATCCGTTGGTGGGTTCCGCACTGGGGGATTGAGACTAGGAGGGCCTTTCAGGAAGGGTCCTATGTTGTCAGAGTTTCAGGTTTGTCTTGGTCCTCCTTCTATATTCCGTCGCTTGTTTCTCGGCAGTTTGGGGTGAAGCAGGAGCCTTTGTTGGGTTGGGACGACCTTGCTACTGCGGAGATAGCTCCTCTTTGTACGGCAGCTCAAGGTGTTCTTTTGCATTTTCTGAGGGTATGGAAGTATTCTGCTTTTCCTCCTATGGTGCTCCTTAGACATCGGGAGAGTGTCGTATTGACGACTCAGTACCTGGCCTGGTATGAGCAACGTGTTGGGCAGTCCCGAGTGGCTTTGGAGAAGCGGGCGTGGAAGCGATTACAGGGCCCGGTTGCCGTAGTAGCTATTGCCTTAGGAGTGCCGAAGCACAGTCGACCCTCAGGACGTGATGGGAGACACTTTGTTTGACTACGAGACTAGAGTTGACCGGCGACGGAGAGAGGTCCTCTTTTGCGGGGCTCGCGAGGAGGAGATCCGAGCCGAAGCACGGGCGAATGAAGCCACAAGCTGCTGGATTGTTTGACTCTACGGGGAGGACCCCTAATCTCGGACTGAGAGACGGAGAGTTGGCTCGCGTGGAGCGAAAGAAGACTCGCCGGGGATGAGGGAAGAAAGGGAAGAATAACGAGGGGACAAGCGCAGATGGCGCGGAATGACCTCCTAGGTATCCATTCATTGCATTGCAAACACATTATTTGTTAAATGTATTAAAAGTTGTCTTTTAGCATGTTGTGAACTTGAGAGTAGACCGTGCTTGAACTCATCAAGAAATGTTGTAATCGTTAGTGATTTGTGATTTACTTTTAAAGCTTTGTCGAGACGCAAGATCTCTTGTTCGCTTTTGTTTCTTTTGTGCTCCTTGGCGGCGTCCATCTTTGGACTTTTCTGTTGCATTTGCGGACTGAAGCAGCCTGGGCCTTGACGGCAATCCCCTTTGCTCAGGCTTTGTGTTTGGCTGAGAGGTTGAATGATCCCCTGACAAGTCGTTTTGACGGTTTTTCTCGTAGCTTCCTTGCCTCTTGTTCGCATCGGGCTCTTGACCTCCTTTTTTGTAGCTTCTGCTTGAGCTTCTTTTTTTTTATTTTTTTGTGAGCCCTTGCTCGAGCTCTCTTTTTTTTTTTCGAAGCGCGTGAGGGTGAAGACAAGCCCCTGGCTTGGAAGCAGACATAGGTCAGTCGTTTGATGCTGAGTGACCTTTTGATGTCCTTTGATGTTGCCGCCGTTGTTTGACTTGGTCAAGGTGAGGGTGGGGGCATGCTCCTGGAAAGTGTGTAGTTTGATGGAGGTCTTGATTGACATTCAAACTTTTGACTTTTTGTGTGTTTTTAGACCGGACCAATTAAGGTTGCCTACGTTCCCCCGGCCTAGAGGGCTCGGAGTGCACGTAGTTCGACACTACATGGAGTGCCAAGAGATGCACATTTGTTCTTCTTTAGGCGAAGTATCTGCGAAGTTTGCTTCCGTTGATTGGATTCATGAAGGGATTGCCGTCTAGGTCTATCAGCTTCTTGGCACCTCCGGGGA
This sequence comes from Adenophora triphylla var. japonica, assembly GCA_022495995.1. NCBI lineage: Eukaryota > Viridiplantae > Streptophyta > Magnoliopsida > Asterales > Campanulaceae > Adenophora > Adenophora triphylla. Next base: position 30,705 of record JAFEMH010005781.1, read on the forward strand.
AGATCTTTTGAACCCCGAAAGGGCCGATCCATGTTGGTTCCCATTTTCCTAGTAGGTTGGTTCGAGTGGGAGGCTTTTCTTTGAGTACCAGATCGCCTTCCCTGATGTCTCGGGACTTGACCTTCTTGTCGAAAGCTCTAGCCATCCTGCTTTGGTAGGCTCGGATGTGTTCTATGGAGAGCTAATTCGTCATGCCGGCTTCGGAGCCATTCGACTTCGTTGACGTCATTTTCCAGCAGCACTCGGAGTGTGGGAATTTCCAATTCAATGGGAAGGACTGCTTCCATTCCGTATGTCAGGGTGAATGGGGTTTCTCCCGTGGCTGTTCTGACTGATGTTCGGTAGCCCCAAAGTGCAAGGTGCAGCTTCTCGGGCCAATCTCGTCCTCGGGTGGTCATTTTTCGGATGATCCGTTCGAGGGTTTTGTTTGCTGCTTCTACGGCGCCATTTGTTTGTGGCCGGTAGGGAGAAGACTTGTGGCATGTGATCTTGAATTCAGCCAGCAGTCTGTCGCATTCCCCTTCGAAGTGTGAGTCATTGTCTGATATGACCTCATTCGGGATGCCGTATCGGCAGATGATGTTTTCCTTGAGGAAATGCGCGACTTTCTTGGAGGTGAGTACCTTGTAAGACTTGTCTTCGACCTATTTGGTGAAGTAGTCGATGGCTACTAAGATGAACTCGTGACCGTTGCTGCCTGGCGGAGCAATTTTCCCGATGACGTCAATTCCCCAAGTGGCGAAGGGCCATGGCGTAGTCATGCAGTAGAGATCGTGGGGAGGTAGATGATTGAGGTTGGAGAACCATTGACACTTGTCGGAGCTTCAGACAAAGTGGATGCAGTCTGCCTCCATGGAGATCCAGTAGTAGCCCATCCTGAGAATGATTTGCATCAGGGCTCTGGCATTCATGTGGGGACCGTAAGCCCCATTGTGGACTTCGTTCATGAACTCGCTTGCTTCTTCCAGGCTGATGCAGCATAGGAGTGGTCCTTGGTAGCGTTTCTTGTACAGCATGTCCCCAAGGATGACAAAGTGAGAGGCTAGACGTTTTAGGGCCATGATGCTCTTGGCTTTGGTTCCTTCCCTGCGTTGACCTTCTTCGTTCATGAAGGCAGTTTCCCCATTCTTGAGGTACTGGAAGATCCGGACTGTGCTGGAAATGGCTTCGAACTTGCGTCTCTTTGGCTCTTCAGCAATCTCGCAAATCGCCGTGATTAAAACCTCCTCGGCAGCTTGGGCCTGATTTTTCTCTCGTTTGACAACATGCTTAAATGTTTGCTTGATGCATTTATTCAATTAATGTGTTTGCTTCTTTGTGTAGATGAATTGTTATTAAATATTTGTATGTTAGTTAATTTATCAGTTGTTAAAGATGCAATGAGAGGATACTCGGAAAGATCGAAGCATTCATTAAGGGCATACGGGAATACATTATTGGCAATGAGTTCGTAATCTTCTGGCATGAGGCCATCAGATGACTCGAGAGACTCAAATTCAAAGATAAAGGACTCAGGATGGGTTTTGACACTGGACTCTAGGACTCGAGGGGTCAGACCAAGTTGTTCGATCATGTTCCTTTTACTGGCGATGGGTCTGGAGAAGGTGGCCCAGTTATTGAGTTGCAATGAGCTTGATAGGAGGCGGGGTTTGAAAGGCTTTGTGTCTCCGTTCCCGATCATGGCTATCATAGAGTTATCAGAAATAAAATCGATTAGGTCTGGCATCTTGATTTCTTCATTAAAGAGTAGGTGGAGCAGTGGCTCGTTCCAAGCATCGTCTGCGGAGTCTTTTGCTTTTGTCTTAGGCATTGCTAGCTCGAATGCAGACTCATCCCTCTTATTGAAGGCAGGGGCATTGACAGAGAGTTTTTCGAGTTCTTCTGTCAAGGAGGGGGATTTCCCAAACCAAAATTCATTGTGAATAGTGGTGGTCATGGGTCCCAGCAGAGGTGGTGCGTCGAGAAATGCTCTTCGGACGGGATTTGCCTTGAGGCCTCTGAATCTTGCAATGTTCTGTTGGAGTTTGTCCATGGTTATCGGCCAGCTTTGTTTGGCGTTGATCAACTCTGTTCCCTTTCCTGGGTCTTCCTTCAAGTTGTCATCCTTTTTTATGAAGTACTTGGTCATGTCGAAGCTGTAAGGGCGAAGATCGGAGGTTGCGTGCAAGCCTCTTTTGTTATCGGCGGAGCGTTTCCGTGTAGCTCGTTTGTCTTCCGCAATGTGTTCGGGAGTAGGAATGTATCCCAGGCCATGGAAGGTATTCTGCTCTTTGATATTGATGATTTGTTGGGTACGTTGATGGCGTTTTCCCAAACCGAGCCCCGGGATGTAGTTCATGTGCTTCATCATTTTCATAGGGGGAGGGATCTTGTCCCAAATCAAAGGCAGATCTATGTGGCACACCTGGGCCTTTGGGCTTTCGATGGTGAACCCTGTTAGCATCATGCCATCATCGTCGTGTTTGATCTCTAAAACCGGGATGCCGTTTGTGTTGGTCCCTTCGGTGACTATGCTATCACCGTAGATGATGGTTAGATATGTTCCTTGGACAAACTTTACGCATTGATGGAGGGTGGATGCCACCCCATTGATCTGGTGTAGCCAAGGGCGTCCCAAAATGGCAGTGAATGTGATCGGGATGTCGATGACTTGGAAGTCGGTCAGGACCATTTGTTTTCCGAACCACAGGTTCAAGGTGGCTATTCCCAAGATTGGGCGAGATGTTGAGTCGTATGCCTTGATTGCCTGAGTTGAGGGCTTCAGATCAGCTGCTTTGATCCCTAGCAAATCCATCATTTTGGATGGCAGGACATTCATGGATGATCCCCCATCTACCAAGACCCAAGGGAGACGGCGCTCGTCCAGTTGAAATGTTATGTAGAGAGGTTCATTGTGGTCAGCCCCAAATTTTGGGAGGTCGAGCTCTGTGAAAGTGATGAGGTTGCTGTAATTGACGTTACCAATCATCTGAACCGCTTCATCAGGTGTCACGGTGATGGGAAACATGGTCTGGGCCAGACTTTCTTCCAACTTGAGTTTGTGCGGGTAAGATGAAGTGAGTAGGGACCGTAGTGAGATGTTAGCCTGAGTACGCTTGAGCTGAGTTAAGACAGGATCTTCAGCCTTCGGGTCAAAGGTTTCACCTTCTTTTGTGTAAGGCCCCTTTTCAGTTCGTGGCTCAGGTATGGCTGGCCTTTTGTCTGCCCGTGGAGGATTTGTCGGAATTTGACCGAAACGTGTCAGAACGTTCACCTCTGGCTTTACTGCTTTGCTTGTCTCTCCTATCTCTGTAATGGGAGGACCTTGATTGGCGTAGGGCCAGACTGCGCATTTCAATTCATTCACTGTCATAGCTTTTGTGGAAGCATCAACAGTGGCTCTGAGATCTTCCCACGACAGGGGTTGAAGTATCTGGACCTTCGGACCGTCGGTGGCGGTGCGGAGCTCGTCCCAGCTGATCACGGCACAGATGTTGCTGTGGCCTTGTGCAGAGCTAGGCTGAGGAGATTTGCTGGAGTAGATGACGTAGTAGTCAAACTTTCCTGAGGGTTCTCCGAGGGTTCCGACTGTGGGGTCACCGGATTCGTACCTCTTCTTTAGTTTTTGTTGAGAAGAGGGTTTCTTCTTTATTCGAGGGCGGCCCTCGATCATTTCATCTTGGAATTCCATTTCCAGATAAGCGGTGCAATCGCAGACGTCCCACCAGATGTGTTCGTTGTTCGGCGGTGGTACCGGGACCTCAGGAGGCTGAATGGTCATGTTTTCCCCCGGGGGGTCTTGTGGCTTTATGTCATAGCTGCATGGCTCGTATGAGGGCAACAGGTTGACTTCTGGGAGACAATGAGAGACGTTAGAGGCTGCAGGAGCAGGCATGACCTTGGAAGCCCCAGGTAGTTGGGTGGCTAATGTCCCGAAGTGGTGCATGGCACCTTCGATCCAGGCTTGTTGTTCACCTTGGCATTTCTCAATAGCCATGAGGGCCTGCCAAACTTCTTCCAATGTTGGGAAATTTCTTGGGGGTAAGGTCCCATTTTCCTCGTTGTTATCCACTGACTTGGCCATGGGGAGCTGACGGACTGTCCTAGTGACGGCGGTGGGAAGGATGTTGGACCTTGCGGCTTTGACACTGGGAGAGTAGTTCCCGGGTATTCTTGATCACTCTCGGTTAGCTGGAGGGGGTGACGGGCAAGGTTTAGACACGGGAAGGCCTTTCGGGATAAAAGGGGGAAAGCTCATGTGGCATGTGGTTTCCGCTTCTTTTATATTTATTATTTTTTGTTGTTTTAATTTACTTAAAACGTGTTTTCTCAGAGTCCTAGGTAGGTTGGAAAAGATTGCTCTTCTTTTTCGCAACTATGCTAGATCCTGGGTCTGTGGAGACCATCTGTGCGACTATAAGCCCCTCGTTTTGCACCAGTATTTCGACATCCCTGGGTGGACAGCCCCGGGCGAGGGTCCTATAGGGCAAGCGGTTTCCATCGGCCTAAAAGAAAAATAGAACCTAAGGACCGAGCCTGTCATGTTCGTTTTAATGCTTTATCATGTGAATAGTGAGCCAAGCTGGCACCTAAGTCAAGATCAGGTCAAGAGTTCGGCATGACCTCTCTTTACCTTGCTTGCGCAAGGGATCTGTGACGTTAGGCGTTGACTGGGTTATATCGTCATGGCTGACATATTAAAGGCTTGATGACATGGTGTCATGTGAGCATGGATGTATATTCGGGACGGAACATCGTCTGGGTGTAGCTTCGGAAATCAAGATCAGGTCAAGATTTTAGCATGACATTTCATCGCTTTGCTTGCGCAAGGGATCTTGAGTTCCGAGCCTCGACTCAGAAAATGGCCGGCACGGGATATGTATCCAGGCTGTATGACACGGACTGGGTAAAAACCAACCGAGTCTGGACAGAGTGTGACTCAAGACTCAAACGTGCAGGGTTGACGCTTGGCTAGGATGGGATGTTTGGAATGATCCCGTGCACGTCTGAGAGGCGTAGGAAGGCCAAACGAACTGCAACTGAGACCACTCCGGGTTAAGGGTTGTAGTGTGCAGTGTATCCGAGGCAGCAGTGCGCGTAGCGTGCAGTGTAACCGAGGCAGCAGTGTGAGTAGTGTGCGGTGTAACCGAGCGGCGGTGCGCATAGTGTGCGGTCTCTAAAATTCTTTTTCTGAGTAAAACCGAAGTTTTTTCGAAGAATTTTAAATGTATGCACAGATGTATATTGATGCATTTTTTTTTTGTATTTTTATTTTTTTTGTAAATAAAAAGTAAAGCACAAGCACCCACACACAACAGTTAAAGAAAGGGGTAAAATGAAAGTTTGACCCTCATCATTGTTTTAAAATCTGTTTTTTTGTTTAAAAGTTTTTTAAAACAAAATTGTCCCCAGCGGAGTCGCCAACTGAGATTACCCGGATCAGGCTCGCGCGCGGGGCCCCCGACATCTCGCAATTTCGTTGCATCGCGTTCGGGAAAGTCGCCCGGATCCGAGAGGCAGCGCGTTCGCGCCCCGGCATCTGGCTTTTTCCGCTCTTGCGTTTAGTTGGGAGGTGTCTCGCCGTTTTTTTGCTTTGTAGAGTCGCCACGCCGTTTTTATTAAGCCCAAAACATTGAAAAAGGGCATCAGTTTAAAAATAAACTGTTTTTTTGTGATGAGATTTTGAGTTCGCAGGTCAGATGACTCCTCGGGAAGAGAATATTAGAATGTTAGAGCTCACCCGAGTCGCCTCGTAGAAACGAGTCTTTCGGATACCCCTAATATTCTTTAACTGTTGTGTGTGTGTGTGTGTATGTGCTTTTAAAAATGCATGTTGTATCGGATGTCTACATTGTACACTGCATATTGAAATGTATTGAAATAGTGTAGGAAGGAAGCCTTACCAATGTTGGTTCGTGCCTGTCTTCCGTTGGGGAATAGTGTTAGAGGATGGAATAGTGTTCCAGTACGGACCGGGATTGCTTCGGGAGGAGCCGGTTTTCTGCGGACAGAGTTTCGGCGTGCGTCGGGATTGTAGGTTGCGTTCGGGCAGAGGTTCGGCGTGCGTTGGGATCGCAGGGATCACTCGGGCAGAGTTTCGGCGTGCGTTCCAGTTGCCGGTTTGACTCGGAAAGAGCCGGGACGCCTTGGGAAAGACCAGGCAAGGCCTCGGAGTACCACGAGGGGCCTCAGAGTACCTCGAGAGTGCCTCGGGGCAGTGCGGGAGCGTCGCGGGAGCGCTCGGAGAGGCTTTGGAGCACCACAGGGGAGCTCGGAAGGCCTTGGAAGGATTCGAAAGAGGTCGGGATTGCCCCGAAGGGTCTTAGAGGGGTGCCTGAAGGCTGGGGGAGAGGAGAGAAGAGGGAGATGTGTGAAATGAGGGAGGGGGAGCCCTCTATTTATAGTGCCAGGATCTGTGCAATAAGGTCCGTACGGACCTTGCAGGTAATCCAAATTTTTAGTTTTCCTCGATTTGAGGGAATAATGTGGACTTTAAGAGGATTCTGAAATGATGATGTCTGGTTGCAATAAGGTCCGTACGGACCAACCTTGCATGCAGAAAGGTCCGTACGGACCAACCATGTAGGGGGTAATGATCACTTCCGGGATTTGAGGGAATAAGTTAGACTTTAAGGGGATTCGGTAATCATTGAAACAAAGAGGTCCGTACGGACATTATTTGCTTATCTGATTTCTGAAAAATTCCTAAAAGGTCCTTTTGTCCCTTTTTATCCCAAAAAGGTTCCTCCCTTTGTTTGGATGGGGGGGTTTTGAGTGTCAAAGGTCTTCGAGACTGCGTTTATGAGTCTGCGGTGTTTCCAATGTGCTCGGAAGAGGGTGATCCGGATTGGGGTACTTACAAATTTGTGGGGAGTTTATGTGCAATATGTGCCGTGTTTTGTGACGGGTCTTATGAAAATGTGTCGTGTAGGGCTTAGTCCCTCTGTTGAGAAAATTTGTACAGTGTGTGCTGTGTTTTGTGACGGACTTCATGGGGAAAATTATGTGCAATGCATGCCGTGTTTTGTGACGGGTTACATGTGAAAAGTATGTGCAATGTGTGCCGTGTTTTGTGACGGGTTACATGTGAAAAGTATGTGCAATGTGTGTCGTGTTTTGTGACGGGTCTTTTTTTTTATGCTTTGGTATTTAGTACTGTGACTGACGTACCTTTGCTGTGTTTAACTGCAGGATGAGAGGCTTTTGGCTGGTAAAGCCAAAAAGATGAAGTCTCAGGGGTCCCTCGAGGCTGTAGTGGAGTTGGGCAGCAGCTGCCGAACATCTCTATGGGGGGCAGGCCGAGCCTTAAGAGATTGGTGTATGCTTCCGGCATGGGCGTGTTCGTGGAGAACTTTTCCGAGATTTCTGATACGAGGAAGAACAAGAGTATCTTCCTAGGCTTGTCTGAGTATTGGTGGGATACCACCCACACCTTCCATCTGAGCTGGGGCGAGGTGACGGTGATGCCCACCGATTTTGCTGCTATCACCGGGCTTTCCTTCAAAGGAGGGCCAGTGCGGTGGAGGGATAGGATAGCCGAGGATGTGCTGGCTGAGTCAGCTGGGCTTTGCGCCTCTTCCTCGCAGGGCACAGGCATCTTTGTAGCGACGATGTGGAGATGAGGATTACGGCCAGTATTGGGGCCTATTGCCGTGGTACCGGTATGGTGACGGCGGATCAGCTGGCATGCTCTTTTCTGTGGTTTGCCCTTTCCGAGACTTTGTTCTCGAACCACGCGACTACTGCTCCCTTTGCCCTGCTGGAGAGCTTGATTGATTTAGAGAGAGTCTGTGATATAGCTTGGGGCGAGGCGGGCCTGGCCGAGCTTTATTTCTCTTTGGACCAGTTTAGCCGGGGCGTGGCCAGTTCCTTGGGCTGCTTTGACTTTGCTTTAGAGGTATGAGTTTATTGCTGTTTTTGATTTAGCAATTCGTCATTTCTCCATTTTCCTTTACACTGAGCCTTTTCTGCTTCTGTCACAGGTGTGGTTCTATGAGATCTTCCGGTGCTTCCCATGGGATCGAGATCCTGGGGCCATAGCGGCCTATCCGACTATGTTGGGCTGGGCCCGTCCGGCGAGGAGGAGGACCAGTAGGGGGAAGCTTACCATTACCTAAGGGGAGGTGCAGGAACATCTGGGGAGAGATAGCCCGGAGGCGTTTGCTTTGTACCCCTGGGCTCGGTACGAGGCTGATGAGTTCGAGGGTGCTCTCGTGGTGACGGCACAGAGAAAGATGCTGCGTGCAAGGCCTACGACTGCGACGTTATGTACTTGGGAGAGAGGGTCTTTTGGCAGCATGGCCCGGGTATGCTTCCCTTGGCTCCGAGGGACCCGCCTTTTGGGATGATGGATTCCCGTGAGATGGATGTGCTGGAGTTTGAGAGGTATCTTGGCGGCGTGAGTGCCGATGAGTTTGTCCTGTTTGGAGAGGAGTATGGGTCCTTCGTTAGGAGGAAGTTGATGACGCCACAGGTGTTGGCGAGGGAGAGGGAGGCTGGCCCGCTAGGTCCCCTAGAGGTTCTGGTGCCTGGGCCGGATTTCACATATATACGAGGCGACTCGTCGAGGCATAGGGTATCGGTACCCGTGCCTGAGCTGGGTCCTGCTGCTTATCGGGTTGACCCGGATGTGCCGGTGAGTGTGCTTACTCTTTTCCATTTTGGCATCTTTTATGTATTTTTCTCTTTTGTTGAGTATGACTGTATTTCTTTTGCTGAGCGTTTCTTTGGCTGCTTGCTTGTGCAGGTCCCGGCGAGAGCCTATGACATGCTGACCCGCCGTTATGTGGCGATGAGGTCCTTCGTGAAGAAGATGGCGGGGAAGCTGTCTTGCCGGTCTTCGCGACGTGTGCCGGCGTACGAGCCAATGCCTTCGAGGCATTCTGTGGACGTTCCCCCACCGAGAGCCGAGCCAGAGCCACAGCAGGAGGGACCTTCGCGGGGGCGATATAGCATGGATGTCGGGACGTCTTCGGGAGTCCAAAGGTCGCCGGTCTTTCACCAGTTCTGGCCTTCGCAGGAGGCACCGGGGGAGAGTTCATCAGAGCCTACATTCTTTGACCCTTTTGTCGGGTTTGACCCTTTCGAGTACTTCGAGTACCCATCCCAGGAGGGGGTTCAGTATTCTGATGATGAGGGTGTGGCTGACGAGTTTGCCGGGGTGCTCGATTTCTCGCTAGAGGACGTTGGTGATGATGATGATGCTGAAGAGTCGGATTAGGGTTCATTTGCTTTCCCTCTTTCCATATCATTTTTTTTGTTTAGCAATAGACATTATATGTACCTGTAATAAAACATTCGCATTTGCATCGCAAAGTATTTTATTCTAAGATGTAATGTCGTCTTTGTGGTTCCCGGGAATTGTCCTAGGAATTGTTGCTATTATTTTTTATTTGTGCATGCCACAAGAGCTGGGAGTGCGTTTGTGGGTAGTGTATGCTTGCCGGAAAAGGCTTTGGCCATAGTTTGGGCAGTTTGGAACAAGGTCCTGCTGGCAACAGTGGTTGTTGTACTGTTTGCTGGGAAAGTGGGACCAGGTTGCAACAAGGTCCATATGGACCAACTTGGTGTGCAAAGAGTTCCGTATGGATCACCTTTGCTTTTGGGAAGGGATAAAGGCTTTCCGGATGTCTGGACTCTCCCCATTCCCCATTTGCAGCCATTTTCGAGCTTTCTTCCCCATTTTCTCTAGGAACCTCCATTTTTGCCATGGATTCTTTGTACGTTCCAAGAATTTTGCCAAGGCTTTCGCAGGAGCGGCAAGCCCACTTCCTTGAGCGGTTGAAAATGTGGATGCGCCACTGTATGAGGCATCAGAGGCGGGCTTTCGAGGTAAGGTTTCGACTTTGCTCGATTTGGTCCCTTAAGGAGTTGGTTCCTGATTGGGAATTGTTGCGGGCTGCCGCGAAGTTCTGGGACGTTAGGAGGCATGTGTATTGCTTCTCCTACAATAAGGTAGTGCCCACCTTTGAGGATTTTCGGGCTTTGATTGGAGGACCGGAGGTGGAGGCCATCTCGCTTCCTTTGATTGGCGGTGCTGCCGTGAGCGTGAAGCTTGCAGGCTTTCTTCGGACTTCGCTGGGAGAAGTACAAGGCAAGATCCTTGATTCGGGTCATATTGACATTTCTGTGCTGCCGGAGCGGTTTATGATCGATGGCAAGAGTGATGTCTCTTGGGATGCGTTTGCCTTGTGCGTGATAGCGACTCTTTTCATGGTCAGCTCCCTTGGGGTATGTGACGGTGCTTTGCTGGATGTGGTTGGGCACTACAGAGCTGGAGAGGATATTGTCCCGTTGTTGCTGGGGGAGACTCTTCATGGTATTGACCGTCTGGCGACTGGGGATCATTTCATGAGAGGGGGAAGCCCCACTTTGCTCACCTTGTGGCTGCGAGAGAGACTTCAGGCCATGCCCGAGGCTCCGACGTCGTTTAGCTCGTGGTCATTTGCTCAGTGACCTCTTGTGTTGGATATGGATCAGTCCGCCTGGGAGAGATGGATGGCACGGCTTGGTACGCATCAGATCCGTTGGTGGGTTCCGCACTGGGGGATTGAGACTAGGAGGGCCTTTCAGGAAGGGTCCTATGTTGTCAGAGTTCCAGGTTTGTCTTGGTCCTCTTTCTATATTCCTTCACTTGTTTCCCGGCAGTTTGGGATGAAGCAAGAGCCTTTGTTGGGCTGGGATGACCTTGCTACTGCGGAGGTAGCTCCTCTTTGTATGGCAGCTCCAGGTGCTCTTTTGTATTTTCTGAGGGTATGGAAGTATTCTGCTTTCCCTCCTGTGGTGCTCCTTAGACGTCGGGAGAGTGTCGTATTGACTACCCAGTACCTGGCCTGGTATGAGCAGCGTGTTGGGGAGTCCCAAGTGGCTTTGGGGAGTAGGCGTGGAGCGATTCTGGGGCCCAATTGCCGTAGTAGCTATTGCCTTAGGAGTGCCGAAGCCTGGTCTGACCCTCAGGATGTCACGGGAGACACTTTGTTTGACTACGAGACTAGAGTTGACCGACTGACGGGGAGAGGTCCCCTTTTGCAGACTCGCAGGGAGGAGATCCGAGCCGAAGCACGGGCGAATGAAGCCCTGAGAGCTGCTGGATTGTTTGACTCTACGGGGAGGACCCCTAATCTCGGACTGAGAGACGCAGAGTTGGCTCGCGTGGAGCGAAATAAGACTCGTCGGGGACGAGGGAAGAAAGGGAAGAATGGCGAGGGGACAAGCGCAGATGGCGCGGAATGACCTCCTAGGTATCCATTCATTGCATTTGTAAACACATTATTTGTTAAATGTATTAAGCTGTCTTTTAGCATGTTGTGAACTTGAGAGTAGACCGTGCTTGAACTCATCAAGAAATGTTGTAATCGTTAGTGATTTGTGATTTACTTTTAAAGCTTTGTCGAGACGCAAGATCTCTTGTTCGCTTTTGTGTCTTTTGTGAACCTTGGCGGCGTCCATCTTTGGACTTTTCTGTTGCATTCGCGGACTGAAGCGGCCTGGGCCTTGACGGCAATCCCCTTTGCTTGGGCTTTGTGTTTGGCTGAGAGGTCGGATGATCCCCTGACAAGTCGTTTTGACGGTCTTTTTCGTAGCTTCCTTGCCTCTTGTTGGCGTCGGGCTCTTGACCTCTTTTTTTGTAGCTTCTGCTTGAGCTTATTATATTTTTTTTGAGACATTGATCGAGCTCTTTTTTTTTTGAAGCGCGTGAGGGCGAAGACAAGCCCCTGGCTTGGAAGCAGACATGGGTCAGTCGTTTGATGCTGAGTGACCTTTTGATGTCCTTTGATGTTGCCGCCGTCGTTTGACTTGGTCAAGGTGATGGTGGGGGCATGCTCTTGGAAAGTGCGTAGCTTGATGGAGGTCTTGATTGACATTCAAACTTTTGACTTTTTTGTGTGTTTTTAGACCGGTCCAATTAAGGTTGCCTACGTTCCCCCGGACTAGAGAGCTCAGGTCTGCGTAGTTCGACACTACATGGAGTGCCAAGAGGTGCACAGTTGTTCTTCTTTAGGCGAAGTATCTGCGAAGTTTGCTTCCGTTGACTGGATTCATGAAGGGATTTCCGTCTAGGTCTGTCAGCTTCATGGCACCTCCGGAGAAGATCTTTTGAACCACGAAAAGGCCGATCCATGTTGGTTCCCATTTTCCCAGTGGGTTGGTTCGAGTGGGAGGCTTTTCTTTGAGTACCAGGTCGCCTTCCCTGATGTCTCGGGACTTGACTTTCTTGTCGAAATCTCTAGCCATTCTGCTTTGGTAGGCTCGGACGTGTTCCATGGCCTTTAGTCGTCGCTCGTCTAGCAGAGCCAATTCATCGTGTCGGCTTCGGAGCCATTCGACTTCGTTGACGTCATTTTCCAGCAGCACTCGGAGTGAGGGAATTTCCAATTCAATGGGAAGGACTGCTTCTATCCCGTATGTTAGGGCGAATGGGGTTTCTCCCGTGGCTGTTCTGACTGATGTTCGGTAGCCCCAAAGTGCAAGGTGCAGCTTCTCGGGCCAATCTCGTCCTTGGGTGGTCATTTTTCGGATGATATGTTCGAGAGTCTTGTTTGCTGCTTCCACGGCGCCGTTCGTCTGTGGCCGGTAGGGAGAAGACTTGTGGCGTGTGATCTTGAATTCGGCCAGCAGTCTGTCGCATTCCCCTTCAAAGTGTGAGCCGTTGTCTGATATGACCTCATTCGGGATGCCGTATCGGCAGATGACGTTTTCCTTGAGGAAATGCGCGACTTTCTTGGAGGTGAGTACCTTGTAAGACTTGGCTTCGACCCATTTGTTGAAGTAGTCGATGGCTACTAAGATGAACTCGTGACCGTTGCTGCCTGGCGGAGCAATTTTCCCGATGACGTCAATTCCCCAAGTGGCGAAGGGCCATGGCTTGGTCATGCAGTTGAGATCGTGAGGAGGTAGATGATTGAGGTTGGAGAACCGTTGACACTTGTCGCAGCTTCGGACAAAGTGGATGCAGTCTGCCTCCATAGAGATCCAGTAGTAGCCTATCCTGAGAATGATTTGCATTAGGGCCCTGGCGTTCATGTGGGGACCGCAAGCCCCATTGTGGACTTCGTTCATGAGCTCGTTTGCTTCTTCCTGGCTGATGCAGCGTAGGAGTGGTCCTTGGTAGCGCTTCTTGTACAACATGTCCCCAAGGATGACAAAGTGAGAGGCGAGGCATTTTAGGGCCATGATGCTCTTGGCTTTGGCTCCTTCCCTACGTTGACCTTCTTCGTTCACGAAGGCGGTTTCCCCGATTTTGAGGTATTGGAAGATCTGGACTGTGCTGGAAATGGCTTCGGACTTGCGTCTCTTTGGCTCTTCAGCAGTTCCCAAATTCACTTTGGTTAAAACCTTCTCGGCAGCTTGGGCCCGGTTTTTCTCTCGTTTGACAACATGCTTAAAGATGTGCTTAATGTATTGTTCGTTTAATGTGTTTACTTCCTTGTTTAGATGAATTGCGATTAACGGTTACGTGTTAGTTAACTCATCATTTGTTAAAGATGCAATGAAGGGATATTTAGAAAGGTCGGGCCTTTTATTGAAAGCATAAAGACTGTACATTGTTGATTATGGACTCACGATCTTCCGGCGTAGAGCCATCAGATGACTCGAAAGACATGAATTCATAGACAACATGACTCGAAGCTAGACTATAGGCGACGAGGGGTTGGACCAGGCTTCATTACTCTTGGCAGGCTGTAGCTCTAGAGGGAGTGGCGATGGCTCAGGTGGCCAATCTTCAGTTGGTACGGATCCCAGAAGATAGCTTGCATGTGGTTCGACTTCAAACCAGATCGCGGAGGTTTTTGGTTGCTCCCCTGATGATGTCCCTCCATTAGTGTTGTTACCAGTCTTTGGGGGTCTTTGATGATAGAAGTCGCTGAGGGCTACTTCTAAGAGGGTGAAGCATTCGCTGATTCGGAGTTGATTCTTGCTGATGTTGATCATTTTCTTAGAATCCGCCTCTTTATCTGGGATCTTTGCTTGGACGACATTTACAATGTCTGATTCGAGGGGGCATGCTATCTCTCCTTCCCTGATTAGGCCTTGGAGGAGGTTGTGCCACTGTTCATCTAGGTCTGACACCGGGATGTTGAATTGGACTATGCTGTGATGGCTGTCCCCGTGAGATCCGAGAGTGTCAGCCAGAGGGTTGTCCTGTACCAGTGGATCGGTGATGAGCCAGTTTGCAAGAGGGTTTTCGGCGAAGTAAGGGTCTACTCCTCGGTCAATCTCCATCTGGGCGTCCATCTCTTGATCCTCTCTTAAGCATTCTTCGCAGTCGCATATGTCAGAGTTGTCGTCTTGACCCATGAGCTCTTCGATTTCCAGCTCGTCGCGGCTTAGAGCGTGGATGTAGGGATCCACTTCATAGCGGGACAGGATTGGAGACTCATCTGGAGAAGAGTATTCGGTCATGTCGGGACCTTCTTCTGGGTCGTAGCTTGCCGGCCAAGCGCTTGCCATTGTACTGCTTCCGCGGATCACCTCGAGCACTCCATTGGCATTGATGAATTTCACGCATTGGTGAAGAGTAGATGATACCGCTTTCATCTGATGTATCCAAGGTCGTCCCAGTAAGGCAGAGAAGGTTGGTTTGATTTCCACGACTTGGAACTCTACCGACTCCAGTTGTGCATCGAATTGGATCCTCAGATTGATGACTCCTGCGATTGGTCGTGCAGTGGAGTCGTAGGCTCGGATTACCCGGGGTGAAGGCCTTATTAGGGAGCGGTCGATACGGAGTCGCTTCAGTGTGCTCAAAGCGATGATGTTGACTGTGGAGCCGTTATCAATCAAGACGTTCGGGAGGAAGAACATCTCTATTTTTATGAGGATGAGGAGGGCTTCGTTGTGTCGATTCTCAAATATCGGCAAGTCATCGTCTGTGAAGGCTAGATCGCTTTCCGTGCTGCCATTTGACTCAGTTTCTTCTGGGGAGCGTTCGATCCATCCATTGGTGTGCCTTGGTCGGGGCAAAGATCATAGGGGGACAGTTTCCCTTGAGCGTTCTTGTCTGGATTCCCGGTCACAAGACCTTTTGACTCTGGTTTCACGTTCCCAGTCATAGCGAGACAGCATGCTGATGGTTTCAGAAATTGCATGGGGTCTGCTCTCGCTTGGAGTTTTGTCAAAGGTTATCGTGTTTACCCTGTCGTTTCGGGGGAATGGATTCCCGATGGTATTGGGGCCACGAGGGCGTTCCAACTTTCCCTCTTCGATTAGCCCCTGGACCACCTGCTATAGCACGAAGCAATTGTCGGTGGTGTGGCCGGGGTAGTTGTGGAAGGCGCAGTGCTTGCTCATATCCATGTTGGGCTTGGGAGTCTTTGGTTGGAAATTCTCGAGAGGCTTGAGAAGATTTCGCTTTACCAAAGCTTCAAATGCTTGGCCCAGGGGCATTTCGAGATTGTCAAAATGCTGGAACTGTGGGAAGCGAGGGGGATTGTTATTCCTTGGGGCTGCTTGATCGCGGTTTACTTGAGCTCCGTTATGGATGTAGTGTACCATTCCGGCTGCTTCTTTTCCTTTGTTCGGGACAGGTGTTGAAGTTGACAGGTTTGTTCGATAGCGGTAGGATGAAGCAGGGATTGCTGTTGTCTTCTGAAGGCTCAGAGTCTTCTCAAACTTAGTTCTGGCGTTGACCATGGCACGGAGATCCGGATAGAAGTGATGGCTAATCAAGGTCCTCAGGGATGGCTTGAGGCAAGAATGGAAGATGTCCATCTGCTCTTCTTTGGAAAGTGGATCCATTATCTCACTAAGCTTCCAGTTCCATCTTTTGTAGAACTCGCCTACTGGTTCATCATCCTTTTGCTCGGTGGCTTGCAGATCGTGGCGGTTTGTCTCCCACTCAAGGTTGGCGCGGTACTTCTCTAGGAAGATCTCGCTGATTTGGTCCCACGTGGAGCGATTTTCTGCCTTTACGTTGAGGAACCACCTTAGCGTTGTGGATTTGAGAGAATGCTGAAAGTGGTCCGCCATCTGTTGAGGGGTTGCCCCTTTGGCTCTCATACCCAAGACATAGGTATCGGTATGGGTTTTTGGGCATTCTGTCCCGTCAAATTTTTCCATTTCTGGCATCCTGAATTTTGGAGGGAGCGGGACCACTTTGCTTGGATCAGTAGGCAGGAGGGAATCCTTCCGGGAACTGGATATCTTTCCTTGCATGTCCTTCATTTGCTCGATCAGCCAAGCCATGTGGGGATCGGCAGGTTGAGGCGGGTTGCCGTTTTCAGGGATAGAAACCGAAGATGGAGGTGGATTGGCTGATGGGATCGCCATTCGGGAGTCTTGGGGAGGTAATTGAGTGTATACCAACCCATACCCTGGAGTGCTGAAGTTAGGGGCGTGATTGCCAGGTCCGCTAAGGGTTGTATTTGGGAATTGGGGAAATGTTTCTTTAACCCCAAGTGGCAGACTAGCGGGTGGCAGGCTTGAGATGTCGGGATATCCGCTTGGGATGCCCGTCCCAGGTAAGCATGGGGATTTTTGGTTATGGCTGCGAGGCTCGTATAGAGGCAGAGGATTGAATCCTGGGGGATACCGAGATGCATTGGGATCTGGCAGAGCAGGCACGTATGTGTGTTGTTGGTACTGAGCTTGATGTGCAGAGTCGGGAAACTGATTGTGCTGAGGCGGGCATGTCGGAGCTGCTTGACTGATGCCTGAGGGGAGCTTTGAGCGAGAGCTGCTTTGTGTTGCTGGGATCTCGTAGCTTGGCGGAGGCGGGACCTGCTGTAACGATATGTGCCACCGGAAAAATTGATTTTTCTTTCTCTTTTTTGAAAAAATCAAAAACACGGAGTCGCCACGCCATTTTTGTTTTAAGGGCCAAAACTTTGAAAAATGCCCGAGATTAGAGATTTGGGTTCGGAGGTCACGTTACACGCCGGGAAGAACGTTAGTGTTCACCCGGAATGCCTCGCAAAACGAGTCTTTCAAGCTTAAAAACCATTTGTGTGTGTGTGTGTATGTGTGTGTGTGTGTGTTACTTTGGCCAAAATAAGTTCAAACTGAGAAAACAAAAAATTGGGAACTCTTTGTAAGACATTAAACAAGTCCCATGATTTTTGGTAGGATTTTGGGGTTGATTTTTGGTACTCAAAAGATTTCTTGAAGTTGAAAATCAATTCTGCCAGAATGAAAAAGGCAGTGGACACTTGATTTTAAAATAGATTTAAGAGCTTTAAAAATTCAAAATCTGGGGAAAGTCCGAGAATGAAGGTTGTTCAAAACACCTTAAATAAGATTTCTGCAAAAGACTTTTACATTTGGAGATAATTTGATGGACCAAAACCTTCTGGAAATCTCAGATATGAAATCTGGATTTCCAAAGACTGTTGAACTGACCTTTGGAAAATAATTTGAAAAAGGGAGTTGTACTCACGAAAAAAAAATATAATAAAAATATGTCTGGAAAGCTCTGGATGTTGGATACAAAAAGTATTTTGTAGTCAACACCAAATTCCAAGTTCTTCTGTGTCTAAAAAATTAGACAATGGACTGAGGTCACAGAAAATTGCTACTGGACAGCAACTTGTGACTTGGAGGAAAATGTGATTTAAAGGGGGTTTTGCATCCATGCTTGTCCCCATTTCCTTAGGCTTTGATTAGTGATCACTAGACATTTTAGTGGTGAATCTACTATATCAAGCCATCCTTAGGGTACATTAGGACTTTAAGCATTTCATTTGCTTGGGAAGGGGAATTTTATCCTTTGAAAGAAAGATTTGATGTATGAAAATGATTTTGGAAAACACTTTTGAGTGAATGATTTTGAGGAAAAACATTTTTAAATGAGTAAGAAGTAATTTGGACCTTTTAAATGGTCATCCATGGGAATTTATTCCAAGGTGACTACAATTTTAGGTCAACCAAAGATGAAAACCAAGTTGATGAACATACTACATCTTTAAAGTTTGAGATGCATGCATGGATGAGAGAATTTTAGGGTAAGGAGAAGGAGGGTTTACCAATGATAGTTTAACCCTATCTTCCTTGGTTTGGAGCTTGGCTTGAGGAGTATCAAGACTTGAATGTGTTTAGAGAGTGTTTGATGATAGAGTTGGTCAAAGAGAAAACAAGTAGATAACACTTAAGTCCTCTATGTTTTCTCTCTAATCCTCCTCTTTAGTGTTGATTTAAGCTTGAGCTTGTGTATGTTTAAGAGTGATTTGAGAGTGTTTGAAGTGGGATTGGGAAAGACTCAAAAGAAAATGGTGGCAATCTAAGGATTCTCACTGTTTTCTCTCTGTTTTTCGCCAGAGTATAGCTTCTGTGAGTGAATTGTGTTGTCCAAAATGAAGCTGAGGGGCTCAATTTATAGGCCTATGGGAGAATCAAAAGTATCCGCGCGGATCTGATCGAAGGCGTGCACTGTTCATTAAATGCTGCTCCAGGCTTTGGACAAGAGGAATATTATTTTCAAAAATTCAAACAGCTGCTGTTTTACAGCTTGCCTATTTCGAGTTTTTACAATTTTTTTCTTTTGTGAGATTCTTTCCCTTGTTTATCTTCAAATAGCAATCCCTAATTTACCCTTGCTTTGTTAGAAAAGTTAGGAATTGTTAGAAATGTTAGGAATGTTAGGGCTTTCGTTAATTTTCTAACGAAAAATACTAACAACTCAAATTGGAGCACTTACAGTAGCCCCTCGGCGATAGTGCTTTCGAAGGAAGCGGGGTCGTTGATAAGAGTAAGGCTCCATATTTGACAGGACGATCAAGTGATCGAGTGGCTGAACCTAGCAATAGGATACCTACGTATCCCGAATGGGAATCAAGCCGGTCGTAGTTCGGGTCTTTAGACCCTGAAGTGACTATTTTGAGGTGTCAACCTGGTGAGCGAGTTCTGCAGTCGGTTGCTGAAAGAAACTCTGCTGGGGATAGGAGTGACCATTTCGGTCTGATGGCTAGAGTTGTATATCCGCTCTGCTGGGGATAGGAATGACCATTTCGGTCTGATGGCTGAACCTAATGGTAGGCTACCTACGTATCCTTAAGAGGAATCAAGCCAGTCGTAGTTCGGGTCTTTGACCCTGGAGTGACTGTT
This sequence comes from Adenophora triphylla var. japonica, assembly GCA_022495995.1. Classification (NCBI taxonomy): domain Eukaryota; kingdom Viridiplantae; phylum Streptophyta; class Magnoliopsida; order Asterales; family Campanulaceae; genus Adenophora; species Adenophora triphylla. Next base: position 49,722 of record JAFEMH010005781.1, read on the forward strand.
TTGAGGCGTCAACCTGACAGTGATGGCATTTTAGGTGCCTCGAACCTCGAAGATGATGGCGTTTTAGGTGCCTCAGACCTTGAAGATGATGGCTTTTTAGGTGTCTCGAACCTTGAAGATGATGGCATTTTAGGTGCCTCAGACCTTGAAGATGATGGCGTTTTAGGTGCCTCAAACCTTGAAGATGATGGCGTTTTAGGTGCCTCGAACCTTGATGGTTTGGGAAAGATGTTCCTTTGGTGGACTTCGTTTGAAGGGATCGGTCTTACGTCTGCTGCCGAGGGAAAGGATGACCGTGCTGGTCGAGTGGCTGGACCTAATGATAGGCTACCTACGTATCCCTAGGGGGAATCAAGCCCTTACGTAGTTCGAAAAGCTGCTGGGGGTGGAATCGAGGGATCCCTTTGGCTTTTGCTGGGGAAAACGGGCTTACGTTTTACAGCCGTTGATGATATTGATGAAAGAAACGGGATTTCGTTAACTTTCTCGGAGAAATCGGACTTACGTTTTACTGCCGTTGATGATATTGATGAAAGAAACGGGATTCCGTTATCTTTCTCGGAGAAATCGGACTTACGTTTTACTGCCGTTGATGAAATTGATGAAAGAAACGGGATTCCGTTATCCTTCTCGGAGAAATTGGACTTACGTTTTACTGCCGTTGATGAGATTGATGAAAGAAACGGGATTCCGTTATCTTTCTCGGAGAAATTGGACTTACGTTTTACTGCCGTTGATGAAATTGATGAAAGAAACGGGATTCTGTTATCTTTCTCGGAGAAATCGGACTTACGTTTTACTGCCGTTGATGATATTGATGAAAGAAACGGGATTCCGTTATCTTTCTCGGAGAAATCGGACTTACGTTTTACTGCCGGTGATGAACCTAAATTGAGGTTTGGTTTATGAACTTAAATGGGGACTTAGTTCAGGAGTATGAAGACTTAGTTCAGGAGTATGAAGACTTAGTTCAGGAGTATGAACCTAAGTTGAGGTTTGGTTCAGGAGTATGAACCTAAATGGGGACTTAGTTCAGGAGTATGATCCTAAGTTGAGGTTTGGTTCAGGAGTATGAACATAAATGAGGAATGAACTTAAATGGAGACTTAGTTCAGGAGTATGAACCTAAGTTGAGGTTTGGTTCAGGAGTATGAACTTAAATGAGGAATGAACTTAAATGGAGACTTAGTTCAGGAGTATGAACCTAAGTTGAGGTTTGGTTCAGGAGTATGAACTTAAATGGAGACTTAGTTCAGGAGTATGAACCTAAGTTGAGGTTTAGTTTAGGAGTATGAACCTGAATGGGGACTTAGTTCAGGAGTATGAACCTAAGTTGAGGTTTGGTTCAGGAGTATGAACCTGAATGGGGACTTAGTTCAGGAGTATGAACCTAAGTTGAGATTTAGTTCAGGAGTATGAACCTAAATGGGGACTTAGTTCAGGAGTATGAACCTAAGTTGAGATTTGGTCCAGGAGTATGAACCTAAGTTGGGGTTTGGTCCAGGAGTATGAACCTGAATGGAGACTATTTGAAGGCGTTCTTGTTGGGGAAGAATCGAGCATACGATGACTATCGGGGAAAAGGGTGACCGTGTTGGTCAAGTGGCTAGACCTATGGTAGGCTACCATAGTTCGTCAAAGAGGTGGCGATAACGAGAGGCCACGGGCTTTGTACCCAAGATTGACTGTTCTTAGGGGAGTCACCCCAGGTTTGACTGCATTTGGGAGTCACCCGAGTTTTGATGGTATTTGGGAGTTACCCGAGGTTTGACTATTTTAGGGAAGTCGCCCGAGGATTGACTATTTCAGGAAAGTCGCCCGAAAATTGACTATTTTAGGAAAGTCGCCCGAGAGATTGACTATTTTAGGGAAGTCGCCCTAGGATTGACTGTTTTAGGGAAGTCGCCCGAGAGATTGACTATTTTAGGGAAGTCGCCCGAGGATTGACTATTTTAAGGAAGTCGCCCGAAGATTGACTATTTTTTGGGAGTCACCCGAGGTTTTGACTGTTATCTGGGAGTCACCCGAGGATTGACTGTTATCTTGGGAGTCACCCGAGGATTGACTGTTATCTGGGAGTCACCCGAGAGATTGACTATTTTAGGGAAGTCGCCCGAGGATTGACTATTTTAAGGAAGTCGCCCGAAGATTGACTATTTTTTGGGAGTCACCCGAGGTTTTGACTGTTATCTGGGAGTCACCCGAGGATTGACTGTTATCTTGGGAGTCACCCGAGGATTGACTGTTATCTGGGAGTCACCTGAGGATTGACTGTATTTGGGAGGTCGCCCTAAGATTTGACTATTTTTGGGAAGCCGCCCTAAGATTCGACTATTTTTGGGAAGTCGCCCTAAGACTTGACTATTTTTGGGAAGCCGCCCTAAGATTTGACTATTTTTGGGAAGTCGCCCTAAGACTTGACTATTTTTGGGAAGTCACCCTATGATTTGACTATTTTTGGGAAGTCACCCTAAGATTTGACTATTTTTGGGAAGACGCCCTAAGATTTGACTATTTTTGGGAAGTCGCCCTAAGATTTGACTATTTTTGGGAAGTCACCCTAAGATCTGACTATTTTTGGGAAGCCGCCCTAAGATTTGACTATTTTTGGGAAGTCGCCCTAAGATTTGACTATTTTTGGGAAGTCGCCCTAAGATTTGATGATAATGTTCTTTAGAAAAGTAGTTGACTAAGATATGCTTTCACACCTGTGCTGTGCTTACCTGTAGCTGCCGGAGGAACTGAGGCTACAGCTGATGGTGATGAAGAGTTGTTGGATTGCCGTTCGTGGGGCGGTCTTTGTTGGCGATTTGCTGCATTTGTTAGTAGAGATGAAGATGCATATATGACATTCACGATGACAGTTGCATGCATAGAACCAAAATGATTATGAGAGTATCACTGCATATGTTCGCGAGATGATGCATTTACTTGCTTTTGGAGATGCACTTAGCCTAAGCTTTTGGCAAGGAAATTATGATTTATGATCTTCAATCACTTAGGATTGTTCCTATTGATTCAAGTTTTGCGCATGCTACATGAGCCCAGGGGAGATTTTTGTGGGGATGCATGGTGATGAGAGGGGATGTATTGGAATGTATGTGTCTGGAAACTGTTTGGAACAGATTTTGAGCAAGTGGGAGGGGGGTGAAAGTCCTCGATCGCGATTTAAAGAGCGGTTGTTAATGAGGTTTTGTTAACAGTATCGCATGGACCTCAATTTTGATGAGATTGGATTCGGATCCCGGGTCTTGGTTGAAATTTTCTCTCTCAATCTTGGTCATTTGAAGCTGATGCCGACAGGCTCTAGAGTACGTCGATATGGGTGAAACTTCTTTCATTTGGGTGAGCTGTGACTTTGGCCGAAACCTTGTTCGGAGAATGATTTGATGAAATTGCTAAGGCCGGGAGAAACCCAGATCTTAAATTCCGATGCTACGGGAAGCTGCTGTGTACCAAGTTCTGAGGCTGAAAATCTAGTTGTTGATGTGACTAGACCTTTCTTGTGACTTGATAAAATTCAGGTCCAGAGGACCAGCTTGGCAAAGTCCAGATTTCGAAGCAGTGACTTGGCGAGGCCCTAATCTTATAACCTCGTTGTGATTCTGACATAATTAGAAGAGTCCCAATCTGATTGGTAATGCAAAGCGATCCTGAAGATAATCTGATAAAGATCGGATCTATTTCGTAGTGAAGAACCCAATGCGAACCCAAAGATGACTATAGAAGCCCCAACTTGAAGAGCTGATACAGGAGAACCTGGGAGAACCGCTTAGCAAAGCCCCAGCGTGAAGAAACTCAGAGCAGTCTTATTGCATACAGAGTCATCTTGTGGCCACGAAGGCAACCCATCATTTCAAACTTTAGTCAACCAGTCACTGGACAAGACTCAGAAGTGTTTACGTGTAGGGGCATATCTTTTGAAAGGTGGGAATGTCTCCCGAATTTGTGTATGACACTCTCGCTTTTGGGTTTGACTCTTTTGAGAGAGTATAAGCATCACAAGGGGTGGAAAAGTGTATGGAAGCCCCTGCTGACAGAAAAACGGTGTTTGGCTCTATCCTCCTATAATGTAGAAAGAGAAGACTTGTCGAGACACTTGAAAACTTGTCTTATTCATGATGATCACAAGCCTGCTTAAAACCCTTTATTGATGTTTGGGTTATTCAACCACTAAATCTGATATGAACAAATATTTTGATTAATCACAAGGAGAAAACCAACTGATATCGAGAATCAAACTCGGACGGATGGGAAGCGTATAGGAACGGTCCTTGATAGGACCAGATTTTTTTTTGAGATTTGTTTGTGATTTCGACCGGACCAGTGATGGTTGCCTACGTTCCCCTCATTATGAGGAGCTCAGGTCGCCGTAGTTCGGGCTTAGCCCGATTGAAGAGAGAATGAATGTGAAAGTTCGAGATTTTGAGGTCCTATTTTGAGGATTGGAGATTCGAATAACATATCCCCTTAGAGTGTCCATGAAAGACACGAATGCGGAGCCCCAGTGGGACATCCACGGCAAGTGTTTGTGGAGTAGAAATGAATTATGCTCACATGAAATGTCGAATGAATCAGATTTGAATTTGCACAATCTTTGATTGATGATTTTGAATCAAGATGGATTAGATTCCAATTTAAGCAAGCAATGAAGCATCAAATTGATTTAGATCTTAAAGATATTACGGTGAAATTGCTATCCGATAGGAATTACAGCTGGGTTTCCGGGCTTCGATCGACCATCGGGTGATTTGGGAAATTATGACCTCTTAAGATGAGAGGTCGGCTGGGCCTTTTACTGACAGAACCTCTAAAGATGAGAGGTTGGTTTGCAGGGATGTGTTTGGGAAATCTACGGCGATGAAGATTGATTGCCTCTAAGAATGAAAGGTCAGATTTTGACTTTGGCCAAAGGCGAGGGTAATGGTAATGGGAATATCCTCTAAAAGCGAGAAGATGGCTTGGGATTGATTTAAGTTAATGGTGAGAGGAAGTCCAGGCCGTCGAGAACTTTTGCAAACTTGCGTGGATTCGGGCTCCATTTTTGGAGAGCTTCTTGAGGAGTCGGGGACTTTTGCTGAATTGTGAGGATTCGGGCTCCCTTTTTTTTTTTGGAGGGCCTCCTGAGGAGTTGAGGATTATCTTTGTCCTTCCTTTATGGCTTGAGATATTCTGCGCATCGCCGACTCTCGAAGCCAACTTCTTGGCCTTGCTTGGACTTCTCTCAATAAGGAGCAAATGTGATGGCTAAACAGGGTTTTAAAACATGCCGATCTTGAAATGAAAGGGTAGTGTTTAGTGAGGGTGAGGTAATGGCTTCCCTAAAGTGAAAGGCTTCAACCGCAATTCCTACCGGATGACCGAAATTAAGTCCTCATTGCTTACTTGAGGAAGATTCATGCAAACTCCTGATCAATGAAATGACGAGGATGATGAAAGAGATGTGAGCATATGAGATGCAAGATGGGGAGTTGGTAAGCCCCAATTTGAGAAGGATATCAATTGATTTTCTCACTCCGATTAATTTAAATATTGATCATTTCGAAGAATTAATGGTTGAGCAGCACAAGTGATCATCTAGGATAAAACCATTTCAATTAAGCGTAACGTGGGTGTGCAAGTGATGTCTCGAGTCTAACAAGAAAAGAAAGAAGACTTATATAAAAGTTAGACATTTAACTACTATGTCCAAAATGGACTACAACAACAAATGTCCAGGAAGGACTTAGGTGAAAGAGAAGTACTAGAACCTACGAAGGTTGACTAAAAGACTATTTTAGAGATAGGTAGCTCCTAGTCTAGCCGCTCTTTGCTGTTGGACCATGCATCTACTCTTCGATGCTGGAGATGGGAGCTATTGCAGATCTTTCCATCAGGATTTCTTTGGCAATCTCTTGCTTAATCCAACCATTTTCATTGCCTGCGATGGCTGGTTCACCGACCTCACAAAGGGGCGAGCCAAATTCCATTATGCCCACAAGGCTTGAATCACCAAACTCGACCATGTTGACACTCATGTTGTTATTTCTAGGGAACGGGTTATTGATAATATTAGGCCCTTCAGGCACCTCTAACTTCCCTTGCTCAATCAAACTTTGGATGGCCTTTTTCAAGGGGACGCAATCATCTGTCAGGTGTCCATGGTACTGATGGAAGGCACAATGCTTGGAGGTATCCAAAGGAGTATTGGGATTTCTTGGCTGATAATTATCTAAAGGCCGGAGCAAACCTTCTTTTACCAAGCCTCTGAAGATATCACACAAAGGCATCCCAAAGATTCTCAAGTCTTGGAGCCGGGATCTGGACGCATCAGGTTTCTTGGGAACAAAGGGAGTGGCATTGTTACAGTCCTGTCCTGAATAGGGCTGGGCAGGAGTCGTGTTGGAGGTGGATGAAGCCCAGATTCGTAGGTAGGTGCAACAACTTACTGTTGATTGTGAGCCCTCTCAAATTTAGCCCCGGAATTAACCATTGCACGCAAGTCCGCGTAGGGGAAGTGACTGAGGGAAGTTCTCAAATGAGGTTTCAGGCATGACTGGAAGATGTCCAACTGTTCCTCCTCAGAGGGAGGAATTGCCATTTTGCTAAGTTTCAAATTCCAACGCTTGTAAAAATCCCCGATGTTCTCGTCGGGACGCTGCACTGTTGTCTGCAGATCAACTCTATTTGTTTCCATTCCAAGTTAGCTTTGTACTTCTCTGTGAAAGCACTAGTGATCTGGTCCCATGTAGCCCTGGCCTCGGGTTTTAAGCGGAAGAACCATTTCAAAGCCCCTGACTTCAAAGAGAGACTGAAATAGTCAGCCAACTGCTGGTTTGTGCATCCCTTAGCTTTCATTGCCAAAGTGTATGTATCCAGGTGAGTTTTCGGGCATGCAGTCCCATCAAACAGGTCTAGATTAGGCATCACAAACTTGTGGGGCAGGGGTACAATGGAGTCCGGATCTGTAGGCCGGAAGGCAGCTTTCTTAGCAGTCAATTCAGCAATTTGTGCTTTCATCTCCTTGTGTTGTTCCATGAACCAGGCCAGGTGAGGGTCCTGTGGTGGAGCCATAGCGTTCAAACCAGTGACTGAGCTGGAGAGAGGAGTTACCACTGGCGGCACACTGGTGGAAGGGATACCATATTCTGGGGCATAGGTGAAAACCTGTCCTTGGCCCAAATTACCCTGGGGAGTGTAGGTAGGAGCTTGGGCAAAGGGATAAAACCCAGTGGCTTGCTGTTGGCTTTCCATTGGCAGAGAAGGTGGAGGCAGACCTGAGGTAGCCGGATAGCTCGGGTTTCCAGAGTGAGGCTTAAATGCGGGTTGCTGTCCCTGGTTGTTGAACTGCATGCCTGGCTGAGGCGAGGGTGTATAACCGGGAGGGTACTGCGGTCCTAGTGATTCTGATGAAACTGGGATAGGGGCTTGCTGGCCCATTGAACCCTGAGTGAGAAATGGGTTTATGGAAGCGGTGTGAGGAGCAGCTGAGCTAGCATCATTCTGAGGAGGGGCTCCTGACTGTTGCCCCGAACCAAACTGCGGTGGTATTCCAAACTGTTGCTGCGACGGTCCAGTTTGATCGGTTCCAAACTGAGGCGGGATCCCAATTTGCTGTGGCATTCCGAGGTACCCCCAACCATGAGAAGACATTCCGTACTGATTTTGTCCCCACTGAGGAACTGCGAACTGGCTCGTCCTGTCAGGCTGCATGGATCCAGTGGTCTGTAGTTGGGGAGCTGGCTGACCCAGAGACCGAGGAGCATGGGTTCTGGTAGTAGTACCGTAGGAGATTGGTGGTGGCATCCTGGAGTAGTCGGGGCGACCGAGATTGGGGTTGGGGTCCTCCTCTTCTTCCACGGTGAAGGTGCCATCAGGGTTGAGGCTGGCGGCCAAACCATGGCTCTTAATAGCCTCCATAAGGCTATTCAGCTGTGCTTCTTGTCGCAATCTCATCTGTTCGGCTAACTGATTCCATTGTTGTTCTGTTTGAGGAGTCCCAGGAGGCGGAGTGGTGTTGTCCCCATCATTACCAGCTGATGCAGACATTCTGAAACCCAGAGTCGGAACAAATGGTGAAGCTGACGATGCGCTTGACTCTTCACAACTGATCAAACGGTGACCCGGTGCCCGAAACCAAGCTTTGTGAGGAGCTGCGGGGGGTAAGACACGAGGGTTCATATGTTTGGGAACGAAGGAGGGTAGGTGTTTGGGCTTTGGGCTCATGCAACATGCAGTGATTTGTTCTAGTTTACTTAAAACATGCGTTATTAACCTAAGCGGTTGGAAAAGATTGCTCTTCTTTTTCGCAAACTACTCTGGATCCTGGATCAGTGGGCCCCATCACTACGTCTATAAGTCCCTCGTATTCCACCTGTATTTCGACTTCCCAGGGCGGACAGCCCCGGGCGAGGGTCCTATAGGGCAAGCGGGTCCCACCGACCGAAAAGAAAAACGATCCTAAAAGTCTGGCGGGTAATCGAGTCTTAACGAGCATTCGATGTAAATTACGGACAAAGCTGACGTCAAAGGTCAAGATCATGTCCAAGGGCTCGACAAAAAGTCGGCATGATTTGGACTGATAAATGTCCGCAATTGATCTTGACCCGTCGTCATTTAGGCCGTAATTAGGCATGGAATGATCGTTAATTCTTGATGACTCAATGTCATGCTGGGAGTCAGTGTATAATTTGTGCCAGTCAGAGTCAAAGTCAAGGCACCAGTCAATATCTGGTCAAAGCCCGTGACGGAAAACCGGCAGGACTTCGACTGATTAGGGTCCCGAAAGATATTGACTTGGTAGGCCGACTAAGGCTTGAAAGGAAAGGTCTATACACAGACATGGCATGACACAGACCAGACTAAAAACCAACCGGGTCTCGGACAAAGTGTGTCACGGACAAGTGCATGGTCGACACGAGGCTCCATGGGATGTTTGGGTAGTCCCGTGCTTGCACCGAGAGGCGTAATAAGGCCAAACGGGCTGCTACTGGGATTTCCCCGGGTTAAGGACGTAGTGTACAGTGTAAGGCCAAGTGCGCATAGTGTGCAAGCAGTCTATCTTCTTTTTCTGAGTAAAATAGAAATTTTCATGTGTCTTAAAAAGTATGATGCATGCACAAAATGATTTTTTTTTGAAAACCTTTTTTTTTTGAAAATCTTTTTTTTTGAATTTTTGATATTATTTTTTTGAATTTCTTTTTTTTTTTTGAATTTTTTTTTTGAAAGCAAATAACACATAAGCACATAATTCAAGGCAACGGGTCCGATAGTCAAAATTTTGACTTTTCCGAGGCGGCCAAAACAACACGAAAATGTGAAAAATCAACACACACACAACAAAAGGTTTCAAATGCCGGGACGGAAGCTTGACCCACAAAAAGCTTTTCTTTTTTTTTTGAAAAGATAAAACTTATTTTTGTCCCAAGCGGAGTCGCCACTGTAACGATATGTGCCACCGGAAAAATTGATTTTTCTTTCTCTTTTTTGAAAAAATCAAAAAACACGGAGTCGCCACGCCATTTTTGTTTTAAGGGCCAAAACTTTGAAAAATGCCCGAGATTAGAGATTTGGGTTCGGAGGTCACGTTACACGCCGGAAAGAACGTTAGTGTTCACCCGGAATGCCTCGCAAAACGAGTCTTCCAAGCTTAAAAACCATTTGTGTGTGTGTGTGTGTGTGTGTGTGTGTGTGTTACTTTGGCCAAAATAAGTTCAAACTGAGAAAACTAAAAATTGGGAACTCTTTGTAAGACATTAAAAAAGTCCCATGATTTTTGGTAGGATTTTGGGGTTGAGTTTTGGTACTCAAAAGATTTCTTGAAGTTGAAAATCAATTCTGCCAGAATGAAAAAGGCAGTGGACACTTGATTTTAAAATAGATTTAAGAGCTTTAAAACTTCAAAATCTGGGGAAAGTCCGAGAATGAAGGTTGTTCAAAACACCTTAAATAATATTTCTGCACAAGACTTTTCCATTTGGAGATGATTTGATGGACCAAAACCTTCTGGAAATCTCAGATATGAAATCTGGATTTCCAGAGACTGTTGAACTGACCTTTGGAAAATAATTTGAAAAAGGGAGTTGTACTCACGTAAAAAATATAATAAAAATATGTATGGAAAGCTCTAGATGTTTTCTACAAAAAGTATTTTGTAGTCAACACCAAATTCCAAGTTCTTCTGTGTCTAAAAAATTAGACAATGGACTGAGGTCACAGAAAATTGCTACTGGACAGCAACTTGTGACTTGGAGGAAAATGTGATTTAAAGGGGGTTTTGCATCCATGCTTGTCCCCATTTCCTTAGGCTTTGATTAGTGATCACTAGACATTTTAGTGGTGAATCTACTATATCAAGCCATCCTTAGGGTACATTAGGACTTTAAGCATTTCATTTGCTTGGAAAGGGAAATTTTATCCTTTGAAAGAAAGATTTGATGTATGAAAATGATTTTGGAAAACACTTTTGAGTGAATGATTTTGAGGAAAAACATTTTTAAATGAGTAAGAAGTAATTTGAACCTTTTAAATGGTCATCCATGGGAATTTATTCCAAGGTGACTACATTTTTAGGTCAAGCAAAGATGAAAACCAAGTTGATGAACAAACTACATCTTTAAAGTTTGAGATGCATGCATGGATGAGAGAATTTTAGGGTAAGGAGAAGGAGGGTTTACCAATGATTGTTTAACCCTATCTTCCTTGGTTTGGAGCTTGGCTTGAGGAGTATCAAGACTTGAATGTGTTTAGAGAGTGTTTGATGATAGAGTTGGTCAAAGAGAAAACAAGTAGATAACACTTAAGTCCTCTATGTTTTCTCTCTAATCCTCCTCTTTAGTGTTGATTTAAGCTTGAGCTTGTGTATGTTTAAGAGTGATATGAGAGTGTTTGAAGTGGGATTGGGAAAGACTCAAGAGAAAATGGTGGCAATCTAAGAATTCCCACTATTTTCTCTCTGTTTTTCGCCAGAGTATAGCTTCTGTGAGTGAATTGTGTTGTCCAAAATGAAGCTGAGGGGCTCAATTTATAGGCCTCTGGGAGAATCAAAAGTATCCGCGCGGATCTGATCGAAGGCGTGCACTGTTCATTAAATGCTTCTCCAGGCTTTGGACAAGAGGAATATTATTTTCAAAAATTCAAACAGCTGCTGTTTTACAGCTTACCTATTTCGGGTTTTTACAATTTTTTTCTTTTGTGAGATTCTTTCCCTTGTTTATCTTCAAATAGCAATCCCTAATTTACCCTTGCTTTGTTAGAAAAGTTAGGAATTGTTAGAAATGTTAGAAATGTTAGGGCTTTCGTTAATTTTCTAACGAAAAATACTAACAACTCAAATTGGAGCACTTACACCTGCTGATAGCTTTGAGAAACCGGGGGAGCCGGTATTTCTTCGTCTTCTATGAGAATGAAGGTTCCATCAGGTTGGGGCACTGCAACGGTTCCTCGAAGACGCAGGGTGTCTACGATCCAGGCTTGCTGCTCTTCTTGGCGCTTCTTGATGGTTTCGAAGGCTCGCAGCACCTCCTCCATTGTCTGGAGGTTCCTTAGTGGCGGGGTTCCGTTTCCCTCACTTTTATCTGTTGATCTCGTCATAGGGGAGTAGCGGACGGTTTAACTGGAAGGGCTGTCGGACCTTGTGACCTCGATACTGAAAAGGCAGCTTCCGGGTATTCTCAACCACTCTCGGTTCGCTGAAGGGGGTGACGGGCAAGGTTTAGACATGGGAAGGCCTTTCGGGATAAAAGAGGGAAAGCTCACGTGGCATGCGATTTCCGCTCTTTTTATTTATTTTTTTTGTTGTTTTAATTTACTTAAAACATGTTTTCTCAGAGTCCTAGGTAGGTTGGAAAAGATTGCTCTTCTTTTTCGCAACTATGCTAGATCCTGGGTCAGTGGAGACCATCTGTGTGGCTATAAGCCCCTCGTTTTGCACCTGTATTTCGACATCCCAGGGTGGACAGCCCCGGGCGAGGGTCCTATAGGGCAAGCGGTTTCCACCGGCCTAAAAGAAAAATCGAACCTAAGGATCGAGCCTGTCATGTTCATTTTAATGCGTTAGCCATATGAATAGTGAACCGAGCCAGCCATTGAGTCAAGATCGGGTCAAGAGTTCGACATGACCTCTCTTTACCTTGCTTGCGCAAGGGATCTGTGATGTTAGGCGTTGGCTGGGTCATATCGTCATGGCTGACGTATCAAAGGCTTGATGACATGGTGTCATGTGGGCATGGATGTATATCCGGGATGGAACATCGTCTGGGTGTAGCTTCGGAAAAATCAAGATTGGGTCAAGATTTTAGCATGACCTTTCATCGCTTTGCTTGCGCAAGGGATCTTGAGTTCCGAGCTTAGACTCAGAAAATGGCCGGCATGGGATATGTATCCAGGCTATATGAAACGGACTGGGTAAAAACCAACCGAGTCTGGACAGAGTGTGACTCAAGACTCAAACGTGCAGGGTTGAAGCTTGGCTAGGATGGGATGTTTGGAATGATCCCGTGCCCGTCCAAGAGGCCTAGGAAGACCAAACGGACTGCAACTGAGACCACCCCGGGTTGAGGGTTGTAGTGTGCAGTGTATCCGAGGCAACAGTGCACGTAGCGTGCGGTGTAACCGAGGCAGCAGTGCGAGCAGCGTGCGGTGTAACCGAGGCAGCAGTGCGAGTAGTGTGCGGTCTCTAAAATTTTTTTTTTTTTTGAGTAAAACAGAGGTTTTTGAAGATTTTTTAAATGTATGTACACAGATGTATATTGATGCATTTTTTTTTATTTTATTTTTTTTTTGTAAAATAAAAAAAGTAAAGCACATGCACACACACACAACAGTTAAAGAAAGGGGTAAAATGAAAGTTTGACCCTCATCATTGTTTTAAAAAAAATCTTTTGTTTTGTTTAAAAGTTTTTTTTTAAAACAAAACTTCCCCAGCGGAGTCGCCAACTGAAATTACCCGGATCCGAGAGGCAGCGCAATCGAACCCCGACATCTGGCATTTCCCGCCTTGCGGCATTTGTTGGTGGAGGTGCCTCGATGTGTGTTCGCTTTGAAAAGTCGCCACGCCGTTTTTATTAAGCCTAAAACATTGAAAAAGGGCATCAGTTTAAAAATAAAATGTTTTTGTGTGATGAGATTTTTGAGTTCGGAGGTCAGATGACTCCTCGGGAAGAGAATATTAGAATCTTAGAGCTCACCCGAGTCGCCTCGTAAAAACGAGTCTTTCGGATACCCCTAATATTCTTTAACTGTTGTGTGTGCGTGTGTATGTGCTTTTTTAAAAATGCATGCTGTATCGAATGTCTACATTGTACACTGCTTTATTGAAATGTATTGAAATAGTGTAGGAAGGAAGCCTTACCAATGTTGGTTCGTGTTTGTCTTCCGCTGGGGAATAGTGTTTGAGGATGGAATAGTGTTCCGGGACGGACCGGGATTGCTTCGGGAGGAGCTGGTTGTCTGCGGACAGAGTTTCGGCGTGCGTCGGGATTGTAGGTTGCGTTCGGGCAGAGGTTCGGCGTGCGTTGGGATCGCAGGGATCACTCGGGCAGAGGTTCGGCGTGCGTTGAGATGGTAAAAGTCACTCGGGCAGAGTTTCGGCTTGCGTTGAGATGGCAAAAGTCACTCGGGCAGAGTTTCGGCGTGCGTTCCAGTTGCCGGTTTGACTCGAAAAGAGCCGGGACGCCTCGGAAAAGACCAGGCAAGGCCTCGGAGTACCACGAGGGGCCTCAGAGTACCTCGAGAGTGCCTCGAGGAAGCGCGGGAGCGTCGCGGGAGCGCTCGGAGAGGCTTCGGAGCACCACAAGGGGGCTCGGAAGGCCTCAGAATGATCCGAAAGGGGCCGGGAGTGCCTCGAGAGGACTTAGAGGGGTTCCAGAAGGCTGGGGGGAGAGGAGAGAAGAGGGAGATGTGTGAAATGAGGGAGGGGGAGCCCTCTATTTATAGCCATGGGAAAACTGCAAGAAGGTCCGTACGGACCTTCTAGGTAATCCAGAATTTTAGTTTTCCTCAATTTGAGGGAATACGTGGACTTTAAGAGGATTCTGAAATGATGGTGTCTGGTAGCAAGAAGGTTCGTACGGACCAATCCTGCATGCAATAAGGTCCGTACGGACCTACCATGCATTTCAGTAATGATGCACTCCGGGATTTGAGGGAATATATTGGACTTTAAGGGGATTCAGTAATCATTGAAGCAAAGAGGTCCCTATGGACCACATATGCTTTTTCAATTTCTGAAAAATTCTTAAAAGGTCCTTTTGTCCCCTTTTATCCCAGAAAGGTCCCTTCCTTGGTTTGGTTGGTGGTTTTTGAGGGTTTTGAGTGTCAAGGGTCTTCGAGACTGCGTTTGTGAGTCTACGGTGTTTCCCATGTGCTCGGAAGAGGGTGATCCAGATTGGGGTACTTACAGGCACATCTTCAGCATATAATGTCTCTGTTATCGGATCGCCTTCTGTGTTGGAGCTGTGGCATAATCGCTTGGGGCACCCTTCCGAGAATGTAGTAAAGCTTCTTCCCTCAGTTAGTCGTACTTCTGACAGTTTACATAAACCTTGTGATACTTGTTTTCGGGCTAAACAATCTAGAGATAGTTTTCCTGTTAGTGACCATAAGTCCACTAGAATTTTTGAGAAGGTTCATTGTGATTTGTGGGGTGCATACACTCATTCTTCTTCTTGTGGTGCACGATATTTTTTAACTTTGGTGGATGATTTTCCCGAGCTGTTTGGGTTTATTTGTTAGTTGATAAAACAGAAGTTTTTTGTATGTTTATGTCTTTCATTGCAATGGTAGAACGTCAGTTTTCTCATAAAATTAATGTTGTCCAATCAGATAATGGTACCAAATTTAATTGCATTCTTGATTATTTCTTTTCCTCTGGCATTCTTTTCCAAACATCTTGTGTTGGTATCCCTCAACAAAATGGTCGTGTCGAGCGTAAGCATCGTCATATTCTGAATGTTGCTAGAGCGCTTAGATTTCAGGCTCATTTACCTATTTTCTTTTGGAGTGAAGCAGTTCTTACTGCTGCTCATTTGATTAACCGGACTCCCACTCCCCTCTTAGGTAATAAGACTCCCTATGAGGTTTTGTTCGGAAAATTTCCTTTCTTTGACTCTCTCCGAGTTTTTGGTTCCTTGTGTTATGCCCATAATCAGAAGGCCAAGGGAGATAAGTTTGCCAGTCGTAGCCAAAAATGTATATTTGTGGGCTATCCTCTAGGCAAAAAGGGGTGGAAGTTGTATGATCTAGAGACAAAGAAATTTTTTGTCTTCTGGGATGTGAAGTTCTTTGAGACCATCTTTCCTTACAGTGATTCATTGAGAGTGCCTATACCCCAGATTCAGTGGAGATTTGTTAGGTTCCAAATGGTAGGAATCAAGCTAGAGGGGGGGTGAATAGCCTGTTAAAACTTTTTGCTAAAACACTTTTGGTCTTTGAAAATATAAGTTACCTTCTGACTAACCAGTGAAAGGTTTACACAGCGGAATATCGGTTAGGGAGATTCTGAAATTGGTAAGGTAAGTTGTTTTAAACGGTAAGTTAAAATCTCATGCAACAAGGACAAATTTCATTTCCAAGTAAGACAAACAAGTAAGCAGTAAGTAGAATCAATAGGTTGTGACTGATTGAGAGATTATCAACTAGTTACAACTACACAAAAATAAACAAACACACAAAAAAATGACACGTTGTTTGAAGAGGTTCACAGTGTTAAATAACTGCTACGTCCTCTACCAAGTTTGGTCAGAACTTGAATTTGTGAAGGTGCACTGCTATTAATGGTTCCTACCTATTACAAGTTTCAAGCCAATGATTGAAGGATGCTAAACTAAAGGTGACCACTAACGGATCGTGCTACAATAAAGACCTGGTGTTTTCTAGAGATGTGCTCACAAGTTGAGCTGATTTCTCTAGGGTGTTGTGTGTGAATCAATCAATGTGTTCCACAAGTAGTCTAATGGAGGAACACAACAGTATTGATTAAGGTGCTCAGTGTATAAGTCCTGCAGAGATGTCTAGTGAAAGAGGGGACTAGTATTGAATGCCTTGAACTAGGGAATTTGCAGGTTGGTAGTTCTTGGCAGCTCACTCTCAAGGATCTTAAATGCACCAACCATCTTCAATGCTCCGGGGAAGCTATTTATAGTGAACTTCAAAAAGGAGCCGTTGTCTTTGAAGAGGTTGTAATGATGACTTGGACTGGCAGGCATTTAATGGGAGTATCTTTGCATTAAATGCCTGAGATTGAATAGAGAGGATTTCCATTGAGTAGTTGGGGCGATGTGAGTACTGGTTACTTTGACATTCCTCAAGAAGGTACTGACATGTTGCAGAGATGTCTTTTCAGCATGCTGCTTTATCAACTTCAACTAAAGTTGATGGCTGGCCCAGACTGGGTAGTTGGGGACAATTAATGCTTCGGTTAGCTGCTGAGGGAAGCTTACCGGGTAAGCCATAACCAGTTAGGAGAATGAGGGAACCAGTGAGGGACACCGGCTAGGTAAGGTGGATGACCGGTTAGGCTGGCTTACCGGTTGAGTGGTCAACCGGTTAGGCACCTTCAAACCAAGTAAACTCACAAGCTGATGGGGAAATCTTCAAGTCTTCAAAGTCTTCATATCTTGAGAAAATTACATATAAAAACACTGGCACTAGCACTAAGGGAACCTATGATACATAGAAAAATTTTATTTGATCTAATTAAAATTAAGGGTCCACATTAATGCTTATTGTGATTGGGATTAAGCAATTCTAAACCTAAACATATATTTGACTAACAAGATTCTTAACCAAGAGGCTGATTTTGCCTTTATTGATTATCCGGACATGTAAGATATTGTCTCTGAACCTTTGACAGTGGCTCCTGTCGACGTCCCCGAACCTGTTACTGCAGTATCTGCGGATATTGCCTCTACGGAAGACTCATCTTCTTCTATGACAGAATCCTCTCCATCTGAGCAAGATGCTTTAGGGAGGGACATGCGTATGAAAGTTCCCTCCGTCCTTCTTCTGGACTACATTGCTGCTACTGTCACTCCTGCAAGTCCATCCCCCGAGCACTCCACTCCAGTCGGCTCCTCAGGTACTCCTTACCCTATAGCTCACTATATAAATTGTGACAGTTTTTCTGTGAAACATCGTAACTTCCTTGCAGCTACTACCTTGGCTAAAGAGCCTAGGACTTTTTGTGAGGCAATGTCACAGGATGGGTGGAAGGAATCTATGCAGGCTGAAATTCGTGCCTTGGAAGATAATGACACATGGACTATGGTTCCTCTTCCTCCTGGTAAGCGTGCTCTGGGTAGCCAGTGGGTTTATCGGATTAAGTATAAGTCTGATGGTACTGTTGAACGGTTTAAATCTCGTTTGGTGGTTCTTGGTAATCATCAGAAAGAAGGGATTGATTACACAAAAACTTTTGCTCCTGTGGCCAAAATGGTCACTGTTCGAGCCTTTCTTGCCATTGCTGCCTCAAAGAATTGGGAACTGCATCAAATGGATGTGCATAACGCTTTTCTGCATGGTGATCTTCAGGAAGAGCTCTACATGAAACCTCCTCCGGGCTTTCATTCTAATCAGCCTAATATGGTTTGTCGCCTTCGTAAATCTCTTTATGGCCTGAAACAGGCCCCGCGTTGTTGGTTCGCTAAACTGGTGGCTTCCTCGAAACACTATGGATTCTTGCAGTCTTATTCTAATTATTCCTTGTTCACATTCACGAAGGGTACAATTCATATGAATATACTTGTGTATGTTGACGATCTTATTATAGCTGGAAACGATTTCGCTGCTTTACAGTCTTTTAAAAAGTACCCGAGTGAATGTTTCAAGATGAAGGACCTTGGCTCCTTGAAGTATTTCTTAGGCATTGAAGTCGCTCGTAGCCCCTCTGGTCTATTTTTGTGCCAACGCAAGTATACCTTAGACATCATATCCGAGGTTGGGCTATTGGGTGCGAAGCCATCCGACTTTCCTATTGAACCGAATCATAAACTTGGTCTTGCCACTGGTGATCTTCTGGATGACCCAGAACGTTATAGACAATTGGTTGGTCGTCTCATTTACTTAGCAGTCACCCGTCCTGATTTGGCATATTCGGTTCATATTCTGTCGCAATTTATGAAGGAACCTCGCAAGGATCATTGGGATGCGGCATTACGGGTTGTTCGTTATCTCAAAAGCACACCTGGTCAGGGTATTCTTCTTCGTGCTGATAGTGAGCTCACACTACAAAGATGATGTGATTCAGAATGGGTCGCTTGCCCTATTACTCGACGCTCTCTTTTTGGATGGCTTGTGTTTCTTGGTCATTCCCCTATATCTTGGAAGACGAAGAAACAAATCACTGTGTCTTGTTCGTCTGTCGAGGCCGAATGCCGTTCTTTGGCGGCCCTTAACTGTGAATTGAAATGGTTGAAAGGATTACTGCTGAGTCTTGGTGTTCATCATCCCAAGACAATTAATATCTTTTGCGATAGCCAGCCGGCTCTAGATATCGCTAAGAACCATGTCATTCATGAACGATCAAAGCACATCGAAATAGATTGCCATTTTGTTCGTGATGTTATTTCGGATGGTCTTATCTCTCCTTCCTATGTTCCTACTAAAACGCAGCTGGCAGACATTTTTACTAAAGCACTTGGGAAGCAACAATTTGATTTGCTCGTTAGCAAGTTGGGCATTCTTAATCCCCATGCTCAACTTGAGGGAGGGTGTGAAGATGGCGATGTGCAAGTGGGCGACCGCCCAGCCTCAACTCTCAAAAGTGCTGAATCAACTGTAGAAGTGGGCGACCGCCCAGCTCCAAATCTCAAAATCGTAGAAACGTCTGTACAAGTGGGCGACCGCCCAACGACGTAAATTCTGGCGTTCAGTTTCCTTTTCGTTCTAGGTTTTCTGTTTAGTAAATTTATTTAGAGAAGGTTTCTTTTCCTTTTCCTTTTTATATGGTTGTAACCTATATATTTAAAGATCATCAATAAGAAATCAAGTTTTGAAAAAATCCTAAATTAATTTCCTACAGAATGCTATTTATAGTAGAAATTCAATTAATTAATATTAGATTATTTAATAAACTATCTTAAATAATATTTTTAGCGGGGACAATTGATGTGTCAAATTAATAATTTGCTAACATTATAAAATAATATATTTTTAATTATCTATGTAGATCTCATATGAAATATAAATTAATAATTCATTATATATATACAATATATTAATGATTTATGATTGTTTGTATTAGTAGTATGATTTTATATACTCCCTCCGCCCCGTTAGAAGCGTCGCCATTTTAGGGGTGGCACGCAAATTAAGGAAAAGTGTGGAAAGAAAAAATATTATGAGTATAATTTGAAAATAGGAGAGAGAATTAGTGGAGAAAATAGTGAATTTAAAAAGTGTTGTGAGTGTAGAGGAGAGAGAATTAGTGGAGGGAATAGTGGATGGATAATAGAATATTAATAAAATATTTCATTTTTAGGAAAGGGTGACGCTTTAAACGGGACACCCTTTTGGATAAAAAGTGACGCTTCGGATGGGACGGAGGGAGTATTGTGTTTGTATAGATTTTTTAAATATACATAAAATAATACTCCCTCCGTCCCGCTAATATTAGCACAAACACTGTTTGCGCGGGAATTAAGGAATATGATATTTTAATAAAATGTTGTGAGTGTAAAAGAATGAGTGGAGAGAGAATGAGTGGAGTGTGTGATAAATTATAATGGTGTTGTGAGTATTAAAATAATGTAGGAGAGAGAATGAGTGGGATTGGGTGAATATTTTATTAATATAAAGTTTCTTTTTTGGGAGTGTGCGGATATTAGCGGGACGCCCAAAAAGGAAAGTATGCTAATATTAGCGGGACGGAGGGAGTATACAGTATAGAGTAATATATTGAATGCAGGAAAGTGAGAGATTGAAGGATTTTATAAATTGGGTATTTAATTGTTATATATCGAGAAACGAAGCAAAATGGAAAAATTGAAGAATGCTTTGAAGAAAATAATATTATACTCCCTCCGTTCCTGAAAAATTGTCTCATTTGCTATTTTGACTTGTTCCAAAAAGTATGTCCCATTTCTAAACTTAGGCATGAATATTAGTAGAGCCGTCAAGTTGGGACGGTCCCGTCGGGACGTCCCGTCCCGCCATACAAATGGGACGGGATGAGACGGAATATTTTAGTCCCGTCCCGTTTTCGTTCCGTCCCGTATCATCCTGTTTCCGTCGCGGGACAACTTATTTTTATCCCGTCCCGTTCCGTTTTCCCGTATTGACCCGTACAAGTATTAGGTCTCACTTGTGAAGATCTGTAATTTGTCTTCCTCAGAACATCTTCCTTCTTTTTTAACAAAAAATATTGTTATCATACTGGACAAACCTGCAATGACATAATCTTGGAACCGAACAATCAAAATATCCTCGTTTGAACAGAGCTGTTATCAAGACATGCTTTCATTATTGCCACTTAATGTTCATGATACACATTAAACTGTTAATGTCTTGTTGAATGTCCATTATTAACATAGCTACTCACGTAATTCACCAAGAGCCTACGGATGTGTTGCGGTGACTTCTTAATCAGCAGCACTTCACAATCTCAACTGTCAAAGAGAGCTCCTGTGCGTAGAATAAACTTGTTCTTTTTCTTCTTAGGGAAAAAGATAAACTTAATTGATGACGAAGTATTTTCGTCCCGTTTGGGTCCCGCGGGATCCCGCGTCCCGCAAATGGGACGGGATGGGACAGAGTATTTTTGTCCCGTCCCGTTTTGTCCCGTCCCGTTTCGTCCCGTTCCCGTCGTGAGACAACGTAATTTCGTCCCGTCCCGTCCCGTATTCCCGTATTGCCGGCTCTAAATGTTAGTGCAAATCTACTAAGGTACAAGAAGGTGAAACTTTTCCTTAATAATTGCAAAATATACAACAGGACAATCTTTTAGAGACGGAGGAAGTATTTAATAAATATTGTAATTTTGATAATAAATTTATTTATAAGTTAATAAGATACTAATGAATATATAAATTAATGAATATATAAATTATCTGTTAATTAATATTTTGTTTAATCAATAAATTTGATGGTAATAATATGATTAATTTATAATATTTCTACTTTAATTAATCTAAAATTGCTTCGTAGAAGAAAAAAAAAAAACTAAAGCTGAAGTTTGTGGACTTTTTTTTTCAAATAATTCTATTTTAAAAATTTTAATCCCAAAATAACCCACATTTAAAACTATTTGCCAAAATGACCAACTTTTGAAAATTCGCTACACGGTGTAGCGAGTTTATAATTTTGTCCGATTAAACTCGCTACACGGTGTAGCTAGTTTAAATTTGCTTAATTTTATTTTAATATTTATGCTATTAAAAAAAATTAAAATTTGAACTTGCTACACAGTGTAGCGAGTTCAAATTACCACAGACCTACTACCAAACCAAAGTCCAAAGTTTATACTTCGTCTCACTTTAAATTACAAAATAATAATACAAAAATTATGTATTAATAAAAAAAACTAAATAGAAATATTATTTTTTCCATCTCAAATAAATTCTTAAAAAAATGTACTTCTATAAAAAAATTATATTCTTCATTTTAAAAATAAATATTACTTTCGACTCAAAATGAATAACCAAAAAATAATACTACATTTTTTATCCCAAAAAAATGATCATTACTTCCTTCATCCCAATGAATATTTTAAAAATAAATATTACTACATTCGCCTCTAAAATTAATATTTGTAATGTTAGTGTATTCGTCTCAAAATATGACAAGCAAATGAAGAGTATTATTTTTTAAATATTCATTGAGATGAAGGAAGTAATGTTCATTTTTTTGGACAAAAAATGTAATATTATTTTTTGGTTATTCATTTTAAGTCGAAAGTAATATTTATTTTTGTAATGAAGAATATAATTTTTTTTATATAAGTACATTTTTTAAAGTATTTATTTGAGATGAAAAAAATAATATTTCTATTTAGTTTTCTTTATTAATACATAATTTTTGTATTATTATTTTGTAATTTAAAGTGAGACGAATACAAACTTTGGACTTTGATTTTGGTTTGGTAGTAGGCATGTGGTAATTTGAACACGTTACTCCATGTAGCGAGTTCAAATTTTAATTTTTTTAATAGCATAAATATTAAAATAAAATTGAGCAAATTTAAACTCGCTATACCATGTAGCGAGTTTAACCTGATAAAATTATAAACTCGCTACTGTGTGGCGAGTTTAAAAAAATTGGTCATTTTCGCAAATAGTTTCAAATTTGAGTTATTTTAGGATTTAGATTTTTAAAATTGAATTATTTGAAAAAAGTTTCAAGTTTGTGTGATACTCCCTCCGTCCCAATAAGAGCTGTCCGTTTTTTGTCTTGCACGTAAATTAATAAAATGGGTGGGAAGAAAAAATATTGTGAGTGTAATTTGAAAATAGGAGAGAGAATGAGTGGAGATAATAGTAAATTATAATGGTGTTGTGAGTATTAAAATAATGTAGGAGAGAGAATGAGTGGAGAGAATAGTAAAAATTTCTTTGCCAAAAAAGGAAAGTGAAAGCTATTAACGGGACATCCAAAATGACAAAATGGGAAGCTACTATTGGGACGGAGGGAGTATTTAACAATTTATTAATGGGTTAATTTTGATTGGTTAGATTTAATTCATGTGTCACAAAGGCCGACGAACCCCGTTTACATGTTACGCAAAATAATGCTTAGTGATTTCCCTTTCATTCTCATCAATCATTAGATCGAAACGACCAACCAACGATGTCTTACTACCCGAAAGGCCACCATGACGCCGGCGATAACACCGATGACTTCGACGAATTTGATCCCACCCCTTACGGTGGTGGATACGATATAACCCTCACCTACGGCCGTCCTCTCCCTCCCTCCGAACAAACCTGTCATCCAATCTCCTCAACCTCCTCTCAGAGCTTCGATTACGATCGCCCTCAATACTCTTCCCATGCCAAGCCATCTGCGTACCGTACCGAAGCTCTTGACGACGAGTATAAGAGCTATGCCCGACCCAAGCCCCACGCTTACGGTGGCGGGGGTATGAATCGTCCGTCTGAGGAAGGGTATGGCGGGGGAGGCTATGAGGAGCCTCAGGCTAATTACGGGTTTCAACCCGGGATGAATCGGCCTGGTGGGTATGGTGGTGGGGAGAGTGGGTACGGTGGTGGATCGGGATCTGAATACGGGAGGAGGCCGGAAGAGCCGACTTCGGAGTACGGATCTGGGTATGGACGGAAGCAGGAGCATGAGAATCCAAATTCCGAGTACGGATCTGGGTATGGACGGAAAACGGAATACGAGGAGCCGAGCTCGGAGTATGGATCTGGGTACGGTCGAAAGCCGGCTCCACAGGAGTATGGGTCTGGGTATGGGAGGAAGCCTGGATATGAAGAGCCCAGCTCGGAATATGGATCTGGATACGGACGGAAGAACGAATCAAGCGAGTATGGGTCTGAGTATGGGAGGAAATCTGGCTATGGGGAGGAGCAGGAAGGCGGTGGCTATGGTAGGAGGACTGAGAGGACTGAGTACGAGGCACCCAGTTATGGGAAGCCGAGTTATGGGCGGTCTGAGGAGGAAAGCCAGGGTTATGGTGGAAGGCCAAGCTATGGGGGCAATGAGGAGGAAAGTTACCAGAAGCCTAGTTATGAGAGGCGCGACTATGATGGAGAAGAGGGTTACGGTCGCAAAAAATATGTGAGCTTAACTTATTAATCCATTTCTCAATTTCTTGTTATTCATTTGTTTATTTATTGATCCGTCCATCCGATAATGATAATCACATTTGACTATTCAATTATTTTAATTAACAACTTGTTTTCATATACACCAAGGTTTTAAAAAGCGCTAGGCGGATACTAGGCGGCGGCGAGCCTAGTGCCTAGCGGGCCCAGTCGACTCAGACTCCAGCGCTGGTGGACTAGAAGCTGGGAGAGGCCTAGCGCCAGCGGGTCTTTTAGAACACTGATATACACTACTATCCTCGATGAAGTCTAGTTATTATTCCATTACTCCCCTAGCCAGGGGCGGCGGGGAAGTGCAGTGGAATTTTTTTTTTTTGCCCCCCCCCCCCATATTTTTTGTTATATATGTATATACACCCTCCGTCCCAAACCTAGGTGCACAGTTTGACTTTTTTATGAAATTTGACCATACAATAACGAGAAATTGATATATTATAATTAAATTTTAAAACTTTTAATTGTTAGTGTTGTTAGTAATAAATCAATAACAACTTTTTAAATTTCATCAAAATGTTCTAATTTCTCGTTATTGTATGGTCAAATTTCATAAAAAAGTCAAACTGTGCACCTAGGTTTGGGACGGAGGGAGTATATATTTAACTTCAAGATTAACAACAGTGAGTGGTGCGGTTCAGTGGTAGAAGGAGTGAAATTAAAGCCTTTGGTGTTTCCTTTCAAATCCATGTTCGAGCCCTGCTACCTACAATTTCAATTAATTTTATTTGTCCTCCATCTTTGTTATTCTCTCTCCCTCTCCATTTCTTTCTCTTAACAGTTTTGTTTTTCTCTTTCTCCTAATTTCCTCACATTTTTTCAATCTTAATTAATTAGTTAGGCTTTTCCCATTTTTTTTGTTTTTGGTCTTTCTTCCTATTATCCCAAGTTTAATTAGCAAATTTGAATTTCTTTTTTGTACGAGTAATATATTTTAATAAATTGTTTGCGTTAAATACTTCAACATTATTTCAATCATTCTTTGAATTATTTACTTTTATCATTTTTGTTAACTTTCTTAATTCTTTACATTTTTAACTAAAATACATTGTATTTCATAGATCCGACCCATTTTTTACTTGTTCGACCCGATTTTTTTTTTCTGGGGCCACTGCCCCCGAACCCCCGTGTAATCTTCCCCCCCCCCTCCGGACATTCCTGGCTCCGCCCCTGCCCCTAGCAATTGTTCTCACTGGACACTAGTCTCTTTCTCTCCCTATTCTCCCTCGTTGGACAATTATGAAAGTTCAATGATTTAACATATCAATTTTGGAAGTGGGACTATCTTTTTGGGATAAACAAAAATGGCAATTGAGACCATCATTTTGGGGCGGAGGGAGTATCTTCTATTAAGGCATTGGTGAGTATACCAGGTATGAGCTTATACTGAAAATGGTGACGTTGAGATCAGAGAACACTGTGAATCATACTATACTTCCTCCATCCTAAAACGAGTCTCCAGCTTGTTCATTAATTCATTTTATACCTCTCATAATATTTGTCATGCTATCTTGCTCTTTATAACCTAGCAAGCCTACCTTTACTTGCGCTGTAAGCATGTAAGATTCTTGATGTGTACGCTGTTCATGTGTAACTGGAAACCATATGCGTTTTGTGGAGAAGCCACATCATATGCAAATTTGGAACTTCCCTTGTTAATTCTGCTGGTGGTTGTCTTCTCTAAGTCTCGGTGGTTGTCTTCTCTAAGTCTCGCTAACCGAAGAAACTCTTTTTTGTCAAGTTTAGTTCTCGTATATCATAAAAGTCCCCTGCCTTTATTTTTAAGAAAAAGAATTTGTTCTTTTCTTCCTTTGATAACAATAAGATGTTCTTGTGCAAGAAGAAGGGTTTTGTCGTTATCTTCTTAACTTGGTTCTGCTTCCTCTTATTCATTAATGATACTAGCTGAGGCGAAGGAACTCAGTTACTCATGCCATATGCAAATTTCTAAATCCTCCTTTTCAGTCCAGCCACGGCACACATCTTGTTTAATACTCCCTCCATCCCAAAATAATGTCGCATTTGGCTTGTCAACATTTTTAAGAATGTGCTTTACTTGTTTGTAAATTGCTTTTACAATGGTAATATTGTACCAAGTTTATTTCCTTATTTAGAAATGCGATATTTCTTTTGGGACGTACTAAAGGAAAGTGCGACATTTATTATGGACGTAGGGAGTAGTATTGATCCTATGAGCTGCAGATATTTGCAGAAGCTGAGTTTATGTACCTAAGGTCCTAAAGCTCAATTTATGTACCTACAATTTGCATGGAATAAAGGGTCACCTTCGGTTAATCTATTTATTGTGTATAATCAACAATGCAGAATTTGAAAGTTGTATTCCTACATAAGTGTATTTACTTGTTGCTGTCTGTAATAAGTTTATCTTTAATGCGTTAGCTGATGTAGCAATGTTGTGTAGGGAGGTGAGAAGTCTGATGATGAGGATGAGGAGAAGAAGAAACACCATCATAAGCACCACTCCCACCGCAAGCATTACGATGATTGATCTGGTTGCTTCTGATTTATGCCATATTATGCTTCTACTGAATAAAAGGAGGCTTGCGATTCTTGTTCTTTTACTTTTGTGTTCTCTATAGCAGTTTACCGAAGCCAAGAAAAATGCAAGTAAAAGCCCTGTGTGGATGTAAAACCTACTAATGTTTTTTAGTGCTTGCTTTGCTGTAATAAATCCCAAATTATATGGGTTTGCTTGTTTTAATCTGAATTCTTATGAACATCGTGATTGCTCAGAGCTGTTGTGTTGATACTTGTATTCGAACGTATTTACCTGTTTGTTTTATCCTTAACTAGATTTTTTCAACGGTGTCTCGTGTATTTTTGGCTAATTTTCTTGAAAAATCATGCTGCAGCAGCAGCAGGGCACCAAAACCTGTTTGTTTTATCCTTCACCAGAATTTTTCAAAGAATTGTGCTGCGTCAGAGCAATCAGCTTGCTCATTTTCTTCTCCTTCACCAGATTTTCTTAACAAAATCAAGCTGTTTGAGCTATTTATTGCATGTTCATGTATGCGTTGTTGTTCTTTATATGCAGAAGAAGAATGCTGAAGAGATTGAACAATGAACGATTACAGTAAACCTAATACAGATTAAATTACACGGGCAACAAAACCTGTTTGTTTTATGAGCCAGTGGAACTATATACAAAGCTTACGAGAACAACAACGCTATCAGAAAAATAAACGAAAATATAGAAACTCAAACTTACTCTTCATTCCCAGTTCCAATTCCAGAAACTCAAACTTATCCTAAAACGATTTTGCTTACAATATAATTAGTGGGGCAAGAAGAAAGAGTGATGCTATACTCAAAAAAAAAAAAAAAAAAAATACTTGTACATCATAAGCTTTAAGGTGTTGAAGTGTACAATATATTAATGCATACGACATTGTACTGTACAACTCCTTAATCTAATACTACCCCCGTCCCAAACTCTTGATCAAAAATGATTTTGAACATGTATATTGGGACAGAGAGGGAGTACATTTTTACATTAAAACCCGCTTCAATGAAAAACAATCCACTATCCAAAAAATCCAGTATTGTTTATTTTAGGGGATACTCCCTTCTGATTAAAATAATTGTCACTTTTTAACAAAATATTTGATCTAAAATAATTGTGCTTTGTGATCAAATCATTTAAATTTCTATCATACCCTTACATTGGAATTTGTTTCACCTATTTATTGATTTGTTGCGTGAAATAATGTACGAGAGAGGAATTATAAACAAGAAAAATCTTGCACTTCCATCAATAACTAGTGGTAATAACTGTCCTTTAAAACATCCAAAAGTGATAGTAATTTTGAACTAGATAGAGTAATAAACAGACTCCTCTACAATTCCAAGTCAAAGTCAAATGTTGCAATGTAAACTTAGTGAGCTATTTCTTTTTTTGCAAGATTCAATTAGAGCTATAGTGAAGTAATAAAATCCTAGGGGCATTAGGACAACGGTGGGAAATTTGATAGGACCGTTGGGATAAGGGTGAATTTAAATTTCACCCTATTTTTTCTCACCTAGTCCACCACTGATCCTTCTTCTTCTTGAAAGCGTTTCAGCAGCCATGAATTCGAAGTGGGTGAAGACCAAAATTCTTGGCAAAGGGTCTTACGGCACTGTCTCCTTTGCAAAACCCGTGTTCCATACTCCCGGATATTCTCTCTCTCATCGTTCATCAGCAGTTAAGAGCGCTGATATTTTTCGTTCGTCTTCCCTCCTAAAGGAAGGTAGAATAATGCTTCAATTGGATGGTTGTCATCAAATTGTTCGTTGCTTTGGCAAGGATATTAACATTGAAACGTCAATAGATTTAATTACAATCTTCTACTGGAGTATGCTCCTGGAGGTACCCTTGAAGACATTATCAATGCTCGAGGCAGTACAATACCCGAATATGAAGGCAGCATGCATGCCTATATGTTACTCATGGGTCTCTGTCGAATTCACCGGGCACTGCGATCTGAAACCCGCCAATATTCTCGTCTTTTCGAAAAGAAAAAGTGGTGTTCTTTTTAATCGCCTCAAGATTACAGACTTTGGATTGGTGAGGGAAGTTGGATGTCCTGGTGGAGTCATCAGCGAACATGGACCACTCTATAAACTTCAAGGAACTGCAATACAGTTCACCTGAGTCTGTGTTGATGGGTATAAACGAGCCGCCAATGGATATTTGGTCACTTGGATGCATTGTGATTGAGATTCTCAGTGGTAAACTAGCTAGCGAATACAGGGTCTAATTATTGGGACAGATTGCATCCAAGGACTACGTTCCGGAGATGCCCACTTGATGAAGATGAAGATCAAGATACGAATTAGTTTAGTTTAATGTAATTTTCGGAATTTTATTTAATTAGATGATAATATCATGTTTAGAATTAGATTTAGTCAATGTTTTAATGTTTTAGAGGTTTATTTGGTTACGATATAGATTAGGGTTAAATTTAGAAGTATTTGACTTGTTTTTCAAGTCGTAGGAGTCCTATAAAATTAAGTTTATGTGTAATTCCGAAAATCAGTTGAATGATTAATAAAATTGAGTGTTTTCTTGTTCCAACTTGTAGTCTTGATTAATTTCGACTGCTGTTGAAGGATTGATTCGCGTATTGATTAATTTCTACCCGTAATCAATCTTTATTTCCTAAAAGTGATTAAATTCCTTTTGGATGCCGACTCTCCCTATCGATTAAATTCTACGAGTGTTGAAGATCAATTACTAGTATTGATTAAATTCTACTAGTATTGATATCTATCCAAGTCTTCCGCTGCATCATTTTTGGTATCAGAGCCAAAACCAGGGATTCTCGTTTCGGTTGAGGTATTCGTTTATCAATTTTTGTTCTCCTTATATTCTAAAAAAAAAAAAATGTTTGATTTTTCGTGGCCTTTCATTGAATCTACGACTATTGATCTTCTCATCGATTGGTCGAAACCTCCAATTTATGATAAGTGTTCTTGCGAAATCTGTCAATCTGACAATGTTTTGCCTTTAGCCAATACAGCCACTACACAACCTCAATTTTATTTCTTTTGGCCGATCTATGATGAAAAAATTGGTACCCATCAATTTAATGATCCATTTGATATTCCTCAATCGAAGACATTTTTTTCTAGCTATATAAAAAATTTGCTACTCCATGAATTCATTCAATTGTTTTGGGCTGATTGGATGGATGTTATCACCCAAGTAAACAAATTCAAGGTTCGCCAAAGATTTGAGATTTGTCATATCCTGATATCAAATTCGATTGAAAGAAAGATGGTGTTACATGTTCTTTATGCACTGCTACAAATTCGAGGACGAGCAAATCCAAATTCGAGGACGAATTTTTCGAAGCCGAGGAGAATGATGAAGATCAAGATACGAATTAGTTTAGTTTAATGTAATTTTCGGAATTTTATTTAATTAGATGATAATATCATGTTTAGAATTAGATTTAGTCAATGTTTTAATGTTTTAGAGGTTTATTTGGTTACTATATAGATTAGGGTTAAATTTAGAAGTATTTGACTTGTTTTTCAAGTCGTAGGAGTCCTATAAAATTAAGTTTATGTGTAATTCCGAAAATCAGTTGAATGATTAATAAAATTGAGTGTTTTCTTGTTCCAACTTGTAGTCTTGATTAATTTCGACTGCTGTTGAAGGATTGATTCGCGTATTGATTAATTTCTACCCGTAATCAATCTTTATTTCCTAAAAGTGATTAAATTCCTTTTGGATGCCGACTCTCCCTATCGATTAAATTCTACGAGTGTTGAAGATCAATTACTAGTATTGATTAAATTCTACTAGTATTGATATCTATCCAAGTCTTCCGCTGCATCACCACTTTAATTTTCTACCGGAAAAAGGAAGGGATTTCTTGATGCAATGTTTGAAAAGGAATCATCGAGATAGACCAACTGCAGACGTGCTTCTGAAACATCCTTTCATTGTTTATTTATCATACTCTTTAAAGCATTAGTTGTACAATTAAAACTTGTTTATTTAGTTGTTTGGTACTTTTAGTTATGAATGTTTTCCTTTTAGGTGATCATTTTATCCATGGGGGATTAAAGAAGTATCCCACAACCAGTCAGAAAGACTCATAATTATAATTATATGCAGCAGAAGAAGGACGTTGAGGAACACCAACAGCTACATGCATGATCATAGAATTCAAAATCAGGCATACTGCAAAGCCATAAAACATGACATTTTTGATAAAAAAAAAAAAACACAAGGATCGATTCAGGTCCGTCAAATTTACTTCCCATCAACTTTTCTAGTCCCTCTTAGATATATTTGGTGTCCGTGACCGTTAATGTACCAATAACTCATTTTTTTATTTTTATTTTTTGTGTAAATAAATAATTTTTGTTGGTGGGACTCTTAATATGGCAAATTAAAACAACTTCAAAAAATAATGAATAACCATGTGAAATGAACAAATGCTAACTAATATTTACAAATACAATTTTTCATAATATATTAACGAAACAAAACATGTGAAATGAACTATTTATCGAATGACATGATTCGCCATAGTAAAAATATATATTGTTATAATGTCAATTTTATATTATTTCAAGAACGAAAAACAACAAGAACAATGAACATGGGACATCCTAGGAAAAATTCTCTCTCACACACATATTAAACCCTATTCTCCATATTTTTTTAAGGGTGGCGGTTGTAGGTGGCTCTAAGCCACCGGACCCTCCATCGGCGCGCACTTTTCCACCTCTCAAAAAGGATGGTTCTTAGCCATCTTTTGTCATAAAATCTAATGAGAAACGCGTTTCTCCTTAGCGCTAAGGAGAAACGTGTTTCTTAACCGGTTTAATTGAACGTTTAACGAATCGGTTTCTTAACCGGTTTAAATAAAACCCGTTTCCCCTAATTTTAATACCAAAACGAAATCAGTAGCAAGCGAAATCTAGTTGAATATCCCGAAACTATATCCAGAAATCAGTCGCAAGCGAAATCAGTAGCAACCGAAGGAATTATGAGAAATCCAGTTGATGAAAAAAGGAGCAAGCGAAAATCCGATTGTGAGTTGACATGTTATTATTGTTTTGGTTCGAATTTTCATAAATTTCTGGATATATTAAGCATACTCATCTGTTTATGACTTTAACAATGTGTTTTAGTTTGAAATTTTCAATTTCTGTGTATCGATTTTGTGTTTTATGTTTAACGATTTATGGATATTTTCTGGATATCATTTTGAAAGTTTCTGTATATTCATTTGCTTGTTTCTGGATATTCATTTGCTTGTTTCTGGATATTCATTTGTATGTTTCTGGATATTCATTTGTGGATATTTTCTGGATATCATTTTGAAAGTTTCTGGATATTCATTTGTGTAGTTTCTGGATATTCATTTTGAAAGTTTCTGGATATTCATTTTTTTAGTTTCTGGATATGCATTTTGATAGTTTCTGGATATTCATTTGTATGTTTCTGGATATTCAATTGTGTAGTTTCTGAATATACATTTTATAGTTTCTGGATATAGAATTGGCTTTGGCCAAGGACATGGCCATAGCCCATGGCCTAGGCCAAGGCCAATTCTAATTGTCTGGATATCATTTCTTTATTATTCTGGATATTCATTTCATTTATTTCTGGATATCCTCTTGATTTTTTTTATTTTTTTTATTTTTTTATGTTTTGTATCTGCAGATTTGAATAAAAGTGAAGATAGTAAGAAGCATAAGAAGAATCAATTAATTGTTCATTTGCCTGTTGAAGGTCAAGTTAAGAAGTCAAAGAAGAAATCAACAGTGGATGTGGTTGAAAGTGGTAAGAAACGGGCATTTGAACATTGTTGTGTCCCAGAAAGGCTTATTGATCTTGATTTAACCCCTGCTCAGAAAGAAGATGTTAAATCTATAGGTTTTGGTGGGCTATTAGAACTTAAGTTGAATAGATTGCCAACAGGGGGAATTGTGGAATAACTTGTGGAAAGATTTGATTCGGAAAGCTTTATTTAGAGAATCAAACATAACAAGTATTATATAACAACAAATGATGTTTTTGATATTCTTTATCTTCCTAGGAATTTAAAAAAAGAGAAGATAAATTGTTCAATAGGCATTGACAAAGAGTTGAGCGCACGATACATAAATACTTTTGGGAAAGTTAAAGATGGTATTCCACCCGTCCCGCTTGGCGAAAGCATCAAAGAACTACCTAATGGAGGTGATGTGTTTAAACGCCTCTATGTCTTGTTTGCTTGTCAGTTTCTTTCTTGCACCGCAGTAACAAAGGTCATGACTGTTCTTTGTTGGCATTGGTTGAAGATGTTACTCGAATTAAAAAGTTTGATTGGTGCCAGTTTGTATTGACTAAGATATCTGATGGTGTTAGAAAGTTTAAGGCTTCTTCTGGTAGTAAAGTGAGGTGTTGTAGTGGTTGTGTGGCAATTCTTGTAATAGCTTACTTTTATAGATTTCCATATTTGGGTAAACATGAACCAACTGCACGTCCTTTGATTCAACATTGGACTCAAGAGAAAATTTACGCGAAATTTGGTAATGAAGCTAAAATTAGTTGGGGTGGAGTACTTTATTTGGATAATGTTTATCCTATTACGAGCTATAAGGATGATTTAGATGAAGGAAAAATTGGATTGCTGATTGAAGCTGCTCCTTTTGTTGACGATGTAAGTCATCCTACAAATCATCCTGCAAGTGAAAATGTTCCAGAATTTTTGAATTATGTTAAAGAGTCACTGGAAATATTTTACAATGATATTAAAGTTTCTATCAATGCTCATATTGCAAGGATTTCAAAAATTGAGAAGGAGAAAGAAAAAGTTAATAACAATGATGTTGAGAAAGGATCTGTTGAAGAGGAGGATTTGTATGGTAATAGTCAATCTTGGGGAAGTCATGTTTTTGATTATATTGATGATATTATTGATAAGTTGAAAACTTCAAAAGTTGAGCTTAAGGAGAAAGGGAAGGTTGGACCATTGCCAACATTTAGGATTTTATCACAGAGTCAAGAATCTGAGCGTACAGCGTCTGATGATAATGTTGACAAATTTCAGGATTTTGATGACAGATATCTGCATGAGCATTTTGGGGATCAAGATGTTACCAATGTTGCTCAACCAACTGAAGATCAATCTGCAGAGCATCAAATAGCTAGGCTTAATACAGAGGATCAAGTTACTAATTCCCATCTGTTTAAACAAAAAATGATTGAGCCTATGTCTGTTATCAAGGAAGTTGACGTGGAAGAAGAATTTTCTTCACAAATTTTGGGTGATATTGATAATTTGGTTGGTAAAATTTCTCAACATTGTGTTAATGGTGAGAAGTTTGATAAGATGTTAGATGAACTGGATTTAGAACCTGTTAATGGTGAGATTATTCTTTCATCTGAATTTATGGTGAAGAATAAGGAAGTAATGATTGGTATACCAAAGCTAAAGATGGAAGTGGTTGATTATTGCTTCTCAAAATTGATTCTTCCAGCATCAAAAAAGTTATATCCCGTTTTTATTTCAATATTATTACAGTTGAAATTTATTATGGTATTCAAATTCTAATATTATTTTTTTTCAGTGTTTTTTTTCAGTTTAATGATCTCATTGGACTGGAAGCAGACGATATTTTGAGTATGCAAGAAGATACAGATATCACAGGTGTAATTGTGAATTCTTGGGCAATGTTGTTGAACAAGCTGGAGCATAAAAAGGGTGTAATGAAGAGATTTATGTTTGGTGTTGACCATTCTGTAAGTTTACTTTTTTCAACAACTTATAAGTATATATCGATTGCAGGGTATATATCCATGAAATTTCTTTAAGATATTGTTATCATTTATATTAACAGGCTATTTGGGCGCAACGTTCTTGCAATGCTCGTTATGGTGCTGCAGAAATGCTTCAAACTTTTTTGTATTGGAAAGATGTTAATGTCGATGGGAATCTAATGGATCTGAAAGAATTAGATATGGTATGTATTTTCATTTGTCAATACATTTCTGGATATCATATTGAAAATTTCTGGATATACTTTCTGATATTTCTGGATATATCCATGACCAAGGCCTAGGCTAAGGCCAAGGCCAAGGCCTATGCCATGGCCAAAGTAATATCTGGATAGTCATCTACTATATTTCTGGATATACTTCCAGATATTTCTGGATATATCCATGACCAAGGCCTAGGCCAAGGCCAAGGCCTATGCCATGGCCAATGCCATGGATTTAGCCATGTCCAAGACAAATAAGAAATTTCTGGATATTCACCAAATATATTACTGGATATACTTATTTTTTTGCAGTTTTTTATCCCATACTTTAAAGGAAGCAGATCAAATGGGCACTTTACACTATATGTGTACAACATGGTTTTAAAATCCATTCACTATTTTGACAACCTTACAATGAATAAAGCAAAAGAAGCTGATGTTGTGAAACTTACGAAAGCATTGGTATTATTTTATATTTTTCATTTTTATTTTCATTTTTGTTTTCATTGGTTATCTAATATTTTATACTTAAAATTTTTTCAGTATGTGCCTATGAAATCTTTTTTGAAAAAGATTGGTCATCCATGTTCTAATGATTTTGAAGGCAAAAAATCATATAAATTTGAATACATGGAATGTGATTGGGTTCTTGAAGAAAATAAAGCTAACCATAATTGTGGAGTTTATGTGATGTCTGAGATGAATGATTTTCAAGGATCAATGTACTCATGCCCTGAGTTATGTCAGGTACTATTAAAGTTTTTTTTATTCATATTTATATTATATGAGTTTGTATATATATGTTTTAACAATTTTTTTTTTACTTTGTAGGATGAACAAAGGATTCGTCTACGAGTTGAAATTCTTTCAACACTTTTGCTTAGTCAATTGAACAAAGATAGGAAGAAGTTTATGATTCAGGCACACACTTTTGAAAAAGAGAAGAAAACAAAAAGAACATAAGAACAAAGAAATGTACAAGATTCATAGATGAATGTAATTATGTAATTAGGAATCTGGTTTAGTGATGTAATTAACGTACTTTAGTGGAGAAATATATTACTCCACACTTTTGAAAGAAATGTACAAGATTCTTTAAAAACTTTTGCTTTGTCAATTTAAAGTTTCTGGATATATATTTTGATAGTTTCTGGATATACATTTTGATAGTTTCTGGCAATGACAAGGACAAGGCCAAAGCCATGGCCAAGGCCAAGGTCAAAATCAAGTTCAAGGCCAATTAAAGTTTCTGGGTATTCAATATGGTAGTTTCTGGATATACATTTTGATAGTTTCTGGATATTCAAATTAAGAGTTTCTGGATATAGAATTGATAGTTTCTGGATATTCATATTGATAGTTTCTGGATATACATTTGTAAGTTTTTGGATATACTTTTTGATAGCTTTTGGATATACATTTTGATAGCACACCATGTATATACCTCCTTCAACAGTAATAAATAATGATAAGTTTGCTTGTCTTTAATGTTCAAAAAAGCATCCAAACTTACTATTGAATTCAAAGAGTAATAAATGTGTACAGTTGGTAAGTGCATTGAATTCATTGACCAACTTTTTTGACTGGTTTCAAGTACTCAAATTTCTATATAAATCTGTCCAAAGGCAAGCATATACATCAAGTTCAAGAAAAATTCTACCTTTAATAATTTTTCTAGTGATGAACAAAGGCAAGGGAAATTCTAGTGAGCCAACTTTGGGTGATTCAAATGATGACAAAAGTTGGAAAATATACATGGTGTGCTACAAAAAATTCATCTATGGTTATCTTGTTGTTTTGGCAAACTTCTTCGCAAATGGAACTCCCTGATTTCGTTGTCCATTGGAGCCATGTAATGGACACAATTGTAGGGATAAGGATTATGTGGGGATAGTCAATCATGCTCATGAGTTTGGCAATGCTCACAACATTGATGAAGCTGCTAGGATTCACCACAAGGCTTTGGAAATGTATTTGGAATGTATTTTGAATGAATATGATCCAAAAAACAAATTGAATGACAACGTAGGCGATGATGGTGCATGTGGTAGTGGTAGTGTTTAATGGTACTAAATTCTGTTTTTAATATTGTTGTGTTTGATGTATTTTGTAATATAGGTGATGTATTGTTATCTGAATGTGCTTCAAATAAGTAATACTGGAACATTATAAAAACACTGGCACATTCAAAAATTAAAACAAGTATATTATTCATTAAAAAAAAACTACAAATAAACAAACCACACAACACTTAACAAATTATTCACTCATGCTCTCCATAAACTTATAGAGTGCAGAGTGATGGAACATAGCATGCTCTCCATAAGCTTTAGTTGCCCCACGATCCTTGGCATGTAGCAGAAGAGAATCCCAAATCCATGTTGATTTCTTGCTGTTCTTATTGTCGCAGAATGGGCAGTGAAGTTTATCTGAACTGTTCCACAAACTATAATATCCCTCCTTAATATCTTCTAAGAAACTTGCAATTTTTTTAGCAGCAATTTCTTCTTCAGAATCTTCAACATTTTTCTTAGACTTGACTGACCTACTCGTACTCATACCGAGAAATTGATTGCTTTTTAGATGAAATTTAGAAATAAAAAAGAAGTGAAGATCTAACTTATTTATACTGATAAAATGTTGTTAACTATTGAATCCGTGACTATTTTTGTTTGAAATTTGGCACTATTGCTTATGGACAAACTATTGAATCCGTGACTGTTTTTGTTTTTTTATTACTCAACTATTGAATTCGTGAGTGTTTTTGTTTTTTTATTACTCAACTTGGAACACCTAACTTGGAACACCTGTCCTAGTGCATGTATTTAAATTTGGTAGTTACTGGATATTCAATTTGGTAGTTTCTGGATATACATTCTGATACTTCTGGATATATAATTGGCCTTGGCAAAAGATATGGCCATAGCCCATGCCAAGGCCAAGGCCAAATCCATGACAAGTCCAAGGCCAACTTGTCCATGGCAAGGCCAAGGCCAAGTCCAAGGCCAAGGCCAAGGCCAAGGACAAAATCAAGGTCAAGGCCAAAGCCAATAAGCAATTTCTGGATATGCACCTAACACATTTTTGGATATACATTCACATACTTCTGGATATGGAATTGGCCTTGGCCTTGGCCTTGGACTTGGCCATGGCCAAGGCCAAGGCTAAGTACAAAATCAAGGTCAAGGACAAGGTCAAGGCCAAAGCAAATAAGCAATTTCTGGATATCAATTTCTTTCATTTCTGAACACTAAGATAACTAGCTAGTG
Source organism: Adenophora triphylla var. japonica (assembly GCA_022495995.1). Taxonomy (NCBI): domain Eukaryota; kingdom Viridiplantae; phylum Streptophyta; class Magnoliopsida; order Asterales; family Campanulaceae; genus Adenophora; species Adenophora triphylla. The sequence goes on from JAFEMH010005781.1 coordinate 87,232, forward strand.
TACACTAAGTTATATTCTGCACACTCATTAAGTTACAATAGCTAGTGTACACTAGATAACAAGCTAGTGGAGTTGTGAGTATGACAAAATGCCTTTTTGAATGGGACGAAGGGAGTAGTCAACAATAAATAAATGCTTTAAAGCATAACCTTCCAAAATATCTGAAAATCCAATGTCCTATTTTTCAGATCAATCATAAATGAATTCAAACATAACCTTCCAAAAAAACCATTAAATGTGATATTCACATTTAACAACCCCTGTCAAACCAACATGCCATACACATTCACTTATACCATCTCTCAAGCCCAAAGTACACATATCACTCCTCCATATTTTAATATAAATACCATACACCACCACTCCTACCATCACAACAAAAAAAATCAAATTTCTCAAAATGAATAACAACAACAACAACCAAGCTCAGCAGAACGAAAGTTCTGATTCTGATGTAGGTTTTCAGCCTGAGGAGGTTGAATATGTAGATAATAATGTGGATGTTCCGCCTAGGGTTAATAGAGAGTTAACCATGGAGCAAAAAGTTGCAAGGCACAAGCGATCAATTCAAAATGGACGTTTTCCCCTCTATAATGGGGAAAATAAATTGCAATGCCCATTCTGCCCCCCTAGGAGCTTTCCAACAAGAACCTTGTCTTGGGACCAACTCTTTGCGCATGCTATTCATTTTGGATCTATTTCTGCGTATGGAGAAATATCCATGCTACATCACATCGCACTAGAGCAGCATATGACAGAAGTCAATGATGGGAATTAAGGGACTCTGAACAGAGGAACCGAGACGAGATTAGTTCTATAATAATTATGTAATTACCTCTTCTGTCTCATCATCATTCAATTGTTGATGCCCTTCCTCTTGTTGATGTTGTTCTTGTTGCTGTTGTTGTTCTTGCTCCTCCCCTTGTTGCTTTTGTTCTTGTTGCTGTTGTGGGTTTGGTTCTTTCTTAAATTTCTGGATATTCATATTGATAGTTTCTGGATATACATTTGTAAGTTTCTAGATATATAATTGGCCTTGGCAACGGACATGGCCATAGCCCATGCCAAGGCCAAGGCCAAATCCATGACAAGTCCAAGGACAACTTGTCCATGGCAAGGCCAAGGCCAAGTCCAAGGCCAAGGACAAAATCAAGGTCAAGGCCAAAGCCAATAAGCAATTTCTGGATATACACCTAACACATTTCTGGATATACATTCACATATTTCTGGATATAGAATTGGCCTTGGCCTTGGACTTGGCCATGGCCAAGGCCAAGGCTAAGTACAAAATCAAAGTCAAGGACAAGGTCAAGGCCAAAGAAAATAAGCAATTTCTGGATATCAATTTCTTTCATTTCTGAACATAAAAACATCAAATATTTGTATATAAAATATTTAACTAGTCAACTTAATAAATTGTGCTTCAATCTAAAAACTATTAAATCAATGGTGTTTTTGAACCAAACTCATCAGTGATTGGCTTTCTTCTATCAAACTTTGTCTTTAGCTTTCATTTTCTGCCCTTTGTATTTGCACGAATTGGATCCATCACAGCTGGAGCACTTGTTATACTTTCTGAACCAACGCTATCATTAACACTTGTCGTAGATCTACAATCCTGTTGATTTTCTGACAACAATTGTTGTATAAGAAGTGAGTCTCTATTGAACCCATCTTCCAGTATCTTTTTTGCAACTCTGTTTTCATGACAAGCCATCATCAGATTGTGGTATTTCATTGCCATCTTTTGTTTTCAGGGAATGAATTCATTTTTCTCTGTTGATGTATTATCTTTTCCTTGATAGACTTTGTCCCATACATCTTTTTTTGCCATCTTTGTCTACCTTTTTTCAATGTAGATATCTGGTATCCTTGTGACATTTGACAAATTCAGTGCCTTTATGCAATGAAAGCACAACCAACCGACTGTAGTAAACTGATTGCAACTGCATACAACTGTTACACTTTCATTATTCCTAACAAAGAGTACACTCTCATATTTATCTGGGTACTTCTCATGAGCAACATGTATGAATCTGCAATTTTCATCACTTTCATCTCCAAATTTGTATACAAACAGAAAAGCTCATTTTATCTCAATCTCAAAGAACTTGAATATCTCGTGGTGTTTATACCTCACCGCTTGTTTTATGATACCACCATACATGTCCGGTTGAGGGACCGAGATTGATGCTTGAAATTCCTTCTCTTATTCGAGTATTCCTCCAACGTTTAACTGTTTCATTGAATATGTCAAAGAACCGAGTGAGGGATGTGTTTACGTTTGCTTTGAAACAAAGGGCATGATTTGTGCTCTCACTTTTTGGGATGACAATATTCAGTGAGAAGAAATTTGTGCTTAAAGCCGCGCACCATTTCTCCGTAGTCCATATAAACGCTTGAACCAGAATTTTCAACGAGATTGTATTTCACGAGCATTGACTCCCAACATCTTTCAAATTCATCCTCACTGGTACATCCCATTAAATAATGATCAAATTCTTTTTTAAAATCTTCATTTGTCTTCAATTGTCCAAAGTGGGATACATCATTTTGTTGGATGTGCCATAAACATAGCCTATGCCTCGTCCGCCCTTCAAATACCTGTATTATAATAAAGTTTCGGATATTAACATTATATGCTTCGGATATTAACATACAATAAATTTTCATTGACCAATTTTTTTGTCATGGCTTTGGCCTTGGCCATGTCCGTAAACTAACAATTGAATATCCGTAAACTACCAAATGAATATCCAGAAACTACCAAATGAATATCCAAGAAACTTTATATTGAATAACCAGAAACTTTAGAATGACTAGCTACTGGATATTCAATCTGGTAGTTTCTGGATATAAACACCAATGACATTTGGGTAAAGTTAGGGCACATCTGAAATATTGTTAGAACTATATAGCATAAATAAAATACTAGATAAGAAATATTATAAAATAACTGGTTATGAAATTTTATTATCATACCTCTTCAATTGCATTTGACATTGCTTGGTCTTGGTCTGTAAATATTATTTTTGGTTCTTTGCCTCCCATTGATTTTCTAAACTGCTTAAGCAACCAGACAAATGTTTCTTTTTTTTCATTTGCTATGAAAGTACAACCAAACATGACAATGTTCCAATGATTATTAATGCCAACTATTGGGGCACAAATAAGGTTGTATCTATTTGTAGTATAAGTTGTGTCAAATATAACCAGATCTCCATAGAGCTTGTAATCTTTCTTCATCATGCTATCTCTCCAAAATATAGCCCCAAGTCTTCCTTCATCATCAAATTTGATTTTAAAATAGAACCCTTGATCTTCCAGTGAAATTTCAAAAAGCCTATCAACAACATTCTGAGCATCACAATTTTCAATTTTTTCCTTTCTAAGTTTATGAACAAAATTGATATGATCTTTCTTTGTGTGACCAACATGTTCCTCTCCACCAGCTGCTTTTACCAAAAGACTATATCCATCAGTTGGTTTTATACCAGCTTCTTCCATTATTTCAATTATTTCACCCTGATCTTCTGAGATACACTTTTCACTATGCTTCAAATGGTTCCAATCTGTCCTTGTCATTGGATGATTGTGCTCTGTAACATGGCGGTCAACAACATACATATCTTCCTCTTTTAGCAATTTCGCCCTCAAAAGAGCCTTACATTGAGTCCTCTTTATGTAATTTCTCCTTCTCTTTTTTTGTTTTTTGGTAACATCGAGTTGTTCAACTGGTGAAGGAATTTGAACTTCATTAACATCAATTGGTGATGGAACACTGATGTTATCCTCTTGGGTTGATCTGGTAACTCCTTCACATGAGCAACGGAATAGCTTGTCTAATATCCTTGAAGTCTTTTTTGAAACATGATTTGTTGACAACTTAATACTAAATCCTAGTGCATTTGCATGAAGTTTATACAATTTGTACAATTCCTCCCATGTTTTTGCTTATGTTCCCAGCAAATTTTTGCTTATATCAATATTAAGGTCCTCAGTTACTGCACACACAAAACCTATTTGTAGCCCAGTTTCAGGATCTGTAGGTTGTTGAATTTGAGATTCTAAATCAATATGAGAATATGATTCTGCAAGAAAAGGAAGTAGTTAGTTAGTTTCTGGATATTCATTTTGAAGGTTTCTGGATATTCATTTTTGTAGTTTCTGGATATAGCATTGGCCTTGGCCAAGGACATGGCCATATCCCTTGGCCTAGTACATTGCCGCTTAAAGTTTCGGATATTCAATTTGGTACTTTCCGGATATACATTTTATTGTTTCTGGACATGGTCAATTGTGTGTTTCTGGATATTCAATTTGGTAGTTCGGGATATTCATGTTGAAGGTTTCTGGATACTCATTTTGAATGTTTCTGGATATTCATTTGATGGTTTCTGGATATACATTTGAAGGTTTCTGGATACTCATTTTATAGTTTCTGGACATGGTCAATCAGCGTGTTTCTCGATATTCAATTTGGTAGTTCTGGATATTCAATTTGGTAGTTTACGGATATTTATTTTGAAGGTTTCGGATATTCATTTTGAGGTTTTACGGACATAGAATTGACCAAAGCCATAAGCAATTTCGGATATGTACCTAACACATTTCGGATATACATTCAGATACTTCTGGATATCATTTATATAAATATCTGGATATCATTTATATAAATATCTGGATATCATTTATATAAATATCTGGGTATGGATATAGAGATGGTCATGATATATAAAATATTAACAAGTAAGTTTTATTGAGATCAAACCTGTAGCTTGTAGAATATCGATTTATGATATTTCTGAATATCTGTCATGTAATTGAACTTCCATTTATGCTATTGATGGATAGATCCAAAATTACGTACATCAATCTCTGGAAATAACAATCGACCTTAGTACAATAAACCACTACAAGAAAAATGGGTTTTGACAACGTTTTTATTAACAACGTTTTTAAATAAACGTTTTCAATTACTGGATAAGACAACGTTTTTGTTAAAAACGTTGTGGTCGAATTAATACAACAACGTTTTACACAGAAATGTTGTAAAAGTGAAAGACTACAACATTTATTTTAAAACGCTATGATATGCAAGACGTTTTCTCTAAAACGTTGCAGAGTTTAACAACGTTTTATTTTTTTAATGTTGTACTTGAACGCGCGGTCAATTATTTGCGATCAAATAAAAAAGAAAAAGGAAAAAGAACAGTCATTTGCAAATGAAACGCTAGCTAGGTCCATTTCACCAAAAACCCTTCCCTGGCACATTTCTTCATCGCCAGCTAGTTCCTTCAGCGCCGCTTTGATCGATCGATCGATCTCCATCTTCTTTGCATTGCAGGTGACAATTTCTCCTTAGGCGTTGACTTCGAAGCTTCGAAGGTCTCTCTCTCTCTCTCTCTCTCTCGTCATCGCCTGTTAAAAATTAGGGCTTAAAAATTTCCTCAAAATTAGCCTTTAATTTCTGTATTTCACACCTTCCCTCTTGATAACTAGGGTTCGTTGAGCTATGACGTCTCTAGTAAGAGGGTTGAAGGCTGAGTTGAGGATCGTTTGAAATCAAAGAGTACTTTGTTTCAAGAGTAAGTGGTAAGTAAATTTTTTCTCTGTTTGTTTAATGTTATTTGGTTAGTTGGGAATTTTGAAATTGGTGTGGGTGTGAAATTTGTTGGGTTAAATTAAACCTAAATGGTTTTGGGGAGGAAGGGGTTTGTAGAAAGATCAATTTATTTGAATATTGAATAAATTTGATTGATGATAGTCATATTTGAGTTTTTTATTCTGCTTGTAATTTTATAAGAGTTAGGTGTAACTACCATTTCACTCATTTTCTCGTAGTCCACGGTGTTGTATAGTATGTTTGGAATTTATGGTTCACAGAGATAATGCTTAGTCATATACTAGAGAACATCCATACTTTTTCATCAATGTTGATACTCCAAATTACAAGATCTCGCATAGACAATGCTTAGTCATATACTAGCCACTAAATGCAACCAAATGGGACAGATAAAATAATCTTTTTCTATTTGGATGTTGATTGTTTCCTCGGGTGCTCAACTTCAACCTAACGAGAATCTGGACTACTTTGTGTATTGCCATGGTCAACCACACGATGAGATGATATCAGTTAATGTTCCCGAAAACATGACTGGCAGATGTTGCCGGAAACGTAAATCTACCATCTAATACTCTGCAAGTGCGACACTCGTAAGATAATTAATTTATTTTTCTTATTGATGCCATACTTTTTTTCTTATTGATGCCAGCTTTTGACTTTTATGATTTCTATCTCTTTGCTTGATTATCCAAACAATATACGTACTCGTTCCCTCGCTATCATTGGTTCTCTCCTCCTCTCGCAATCGCTGTTTTTGTGACAACAGCCTTAGGTGCCGGCTTTCTCACCGTTTCAACCGCATCCCTTCGACTTGCCGGGGCTTTTCCAAGACCGTCATCACCATTAACCTCGATCCGGCCAAGAAATCTGTTTGTAAGATATTATTTAAAGTTGCTAGTTTAATACTCCCTCCGTCCCTTAATAAGCTGTCTAATTTTCACTTTGAGTGACATTTGAGAAGAGTTGAAATTTAAGCATGCTTTGTACCTCGATACAATTCAAAGCATAACACTAAAAGTTATTCTAGCCTTTTCCTTGATTGTACTGTCTGCGTTGCATATAGAATGGCCATTCTCGATCTTAGTTAGTGCCGCTTATGAAATTCACAGACCGTAATACTATATGTATGGAACTTAAGTAGTAGAATTCTAGTAGTTATAATTATGTGTTTGTATGCGATTCCGGAAACAATGATTTTATGATGTTGATGTAGGTGACCATTTTATTTTCTCGTTAGCGGTCGCTACGGAACCCCTGACGACTTCAAGAAATTGGTTGGTGAAGCATGGAAGAAATTAAAGGCATGAACCCTTGGAAAAGTTCAAATTTTCACAGGTCATCCATGGTGCAAGGTATCTGCCCTTTGAACGCGGAAAAAATTTATAAAGTTAATTAAGATGTTTGTCCGTGTATAGTTGCGTTTGAATGATGTTTGATTTGATTAGCACTTTAGGGGACATATTTGTGATGTAGGTTTACTGTTACAATTTTGTTTCTTTAAGAATTGTACGTGGAATTAATTTGTAAAGTAAACAAGAAATAAATTTTATTTATATTTGATGTGACTAGTGTTTTTACGAGTTGTTTCAGCAAGTAGGTTGAATGTGAATTGGGGAAAGACTAGAAAAACAAAATTTATTTAAAAAAAAATTAAATTCACAACGTTTTAAAAACGTTGTAGAAAATCTTAAAACAACGTTTTATAAAACGTTGTCAAAGATAGGACAACGTTCTTATAAACGTTGTTTTAAGGTATTCTACAACATTTCTAAAACGTTGTCTTAGACCCTATTACTACGTTTATGAAAAACGTTGTCAAACATAGGACAACATTTTTAAAACGTTGTCTTAGACCCTATTACAACGTTTATAAAACGTTGTCTTAGACTGGGGCCTAAGACAACGGTGGATGACACAACGTTTTCAAAAACGTTGTCAAAGGTCTTTAACAACGTTTAAAAAACGTTGTGAAAGGCCATTTTTGTTGTAGTGAACGTTGATTAAAATTAAAAACAGTGGTTGTTGATTTGGTTCATATTACCTGATTTAATCAATATCAATTTCTGTATTGTTTCTGGATATTCATTTTGATTGAACTGTCCTGCTCGTCTCCATTTGCTGTGATCGTTTTAGTGTGTCTGTGTGTGTATCTACGCAAATATTGAATTTATGTAGGTTTTTGGACAATAGAACCAGTTTAATTCAAATGGTTGCCGATTTTTGAATATATTAAAAAACCCGTTTCTCCATACAGTATTGGAGAAACACGTTTTTCGCCAGACCAACTCATCTTTTGTTCAAGTTATGGAGAGTGGTGGAGATGTTAGAGATAAAAGAAGAAGATTCACCAAATATTTAGTTACCTAAGTTGGTATTGAGCCAACTTAGGAAAGTTACCTTAGTTAGAAGTATTTACAATTAGAATTATATTTACTATTAAAATAAGGAGAAATTTGTTAGAATCCAATAAAAATTAGGACTCATAAGTTTTGAGTATAAATATGAGTCTCTAGCTTATGTAAACTTTGAGACAATAATACATATAATATACTTTGCTCTCCAGAACCTCTCCATAACCTTTTCACATATCTTTTGATATATCTTCAATATGGTATCAGAGCTATACGATCCATAGCCTTTTTCCTGCCGGTCTTAGGCATCAAACGATGCCATCTCAATTCCAAATTCGACCGAGACCAATATTACTGTCTCTATTCCCACTCCTTCCAACAACTCTCGGCTACCACCTTGTCCTAAATCGAATTTGTCCCCCACTCTCTATGCTGCCACCACCTCTTTTTTCGCTGCCCCACCCACATCTTGGTTACTTGATAGTGGCGCCACCCATCATGCCACTAATGACCTAAATAATTTGTCCTTCCACTGTCCCTATGATGGCACTGAAGAGTTATTTACTGGTGATGGATCCGGTCTCAACATAACTAACATTGGTTCTACTTCTTTCCTTACTCAAAATTCTACTTTTCATCTTAATCATGTTCTTCATGTTCCCGCCTTGTCTCGTAAAATTATTTCTATTTCCAAATCCTATCTCGATAATAATGCTTCTATCACATTCTTGCCCTCTTCCTTCGTTGCGAAGGATATTCAAACGGGAGCAGTTCTTCTTCAAGGTCAAAATAAATCTGGCGTCTATGAATGGCTTCCTTCTCGTTCTGCTGTTCACTCTCCTTCAATTTCTTCTACGTTAAATTGGCATCATAGGTTAGGACATCCTTCTTATTCTATTTTACGTCACATTAGTAATAGTTTCAAGTTAAATATTTCATTGTTCTTCTTCTTTTCATTGTAACTCATGTGATTGTAATAAAAGTCACAAGTTACATTTTCTACCAATACAATTCAATCTTTTGGCCCTCTTGATGTGCTTTATAGCGATGTATGGACGTCCCCTATTTTTTCTTTTAATGCTTATAAATACTACATCATATTTGTTGACCATTTTTCAAAATACATTTGGTTTTATCCTCTTAAGCATAAGAATAATGATCTCCCAAGTTTTTCTCACTTCAAAAACCTAGTCGAAAAATATTTCAATCGGTCCATTAAAACAATCTATAGTGACAATAGGGGGGGAATATATTGGGGTTCGTCCTCTTCTCGCCTCCCATGGTATTCAACACCTCACCTCTCCTCCTCATACTCCTGAACACAATGGATACCCTGAGCGTCGTCATCGTCATATTGTTGAGACTGGACTCTCCTTCCTCGCCCACTCTTATATGCCGAAAACTCAATGGCCTCTCGCCTTTGCAACTACTTGCTATCTCATAAACTGCATGCCAACACCTACCCTCAACTTACATTCACCTTTCTTTCTTCTACACAAACATCACCCTAATTATCTTAAATTATGTAGCTTTGGTTGCTTGTGTTATCCTTGGTTACATCCATATACATATCACAAACTTGACTCCCGCTCTTCACCTTGTGTCTTTGTTGATTACTACGCCACATAAAGCGCATATTACTGCCTTGATCCTACTTCAAACAAAATCTATACTTTCCGGCATGTCAGGTTTATCGAAGACAAGTTTTCCTTTGCCTCGCAATCTCAATCTTCTTCTTACCCTACCAGTGATGAATGGTGTACCTTTGTTCTTCCACTTCTTAATATTCCCCACACTTTACCGGCTGCCTCTACCCACCCTCTTACTCCTTTGCCTCCAGCTTTTCCCCATACCAAGCCCAACCAAACCACTACCGAACCAAACCACCCCACTGCCGAGCCAGTCTCACCTTCATCTGCCGAGCCCTCTTTAGCAGCCCCTATTTCCCCAACACTTCTTCCTTCTGCCGCTAACATTACCCCATTCCCATCACCTTCCATACCCCCTCCCCTTCCGCGCAAACCTGTGACCCGATCACAAAATAATATACACAAACCTGTGACCAAAATAAACCTTCAAACTTCTCTCTCTGACCCCTCGGTCGAACCATCTACCGTTGCCCAGGATCTCAAAAGTCCTATATGGCGTAATGCCATGCAACATGAATTTGATGCTCTTCTCCATAATAAAACATGGGATCTTGTTCCACCTTCTCCGTCCCAAAATTTTGTTGGTTGTAAGTGGGTATTTCGCACAAGGTACAAACTTGATGGTTCTTTTGATCGTTATAAAGCTCGACTTGTTGCTAAGGGCTTGCATCAACGTCCTGGTATGAATTACTCAGAAACGTTCAGTCTAGTTGTTAAACCTGCTACTGTTCGAACGATTCTCACTATTGCTACCGTTCGAGGTTGGTCTCTTCGTCAAGTGGATATTAACAATGCTTTCCTTCAGGGTTCTCTCACTGAGGACGTATTTATGGTTCAACCTCCAGGTTTTTCTGACCCATCTCATCCATGTTTTGTTTGTAAATTGAAGAAAGCTCTTTATGGTTTAAAATAAGCTCCACGGGCATGGTATAATGAGCTTCGTTCCTATCTTTTATCTCTTGGATTTACAAACTCAGTTTTTGATTCATCCCTTTTTACATTACATCATTTAATTGGTCTTATTTATCTTCTGGTATATGTTGATAATATTATCATTACTGGGTCTCATAATGGTCTTCTTAATTCTTTCATACATCAACTTTCCTCCCGCTTTTCTCTCAAAGATCTTGCCTCTATTTCTTATTTTTATTGGGTGTTGAAGTTCTTCCTAACCAAATGGCATTATGCTAAGTCAATAAAAATTTATTCAAGATATTTTGATTCGTTCACACATGACAGAGGCTAAACCTGTGTCTACTCCTATGGAACCGGTTGTTCATCTTTATCTACATGGCGGCACTGCCATCTCTAATCCTACTGAATATTGTGCTTTTGTTTGTAGTTTGCAGTATCTCTCTTTAACAAGGCTTGATAAATCATTTGATGTTAATCGTTTGGCTCAATTTATGCATAGGCCAACTGAAGATCGTTGGGTTACTCTCAAATGCCTCCTTCGTTATCTTGCTGGCACTATTTCTAACAGTCTTGTTCTTCATCCAGATTCTCCTCTCTCTCTCTTCATACCTTTACGGATGTTGATTGGGCAGGTGATAAAGATGATTATATTTCTACTACTGGTTATATTGTTTATCTTGGTAAAAATCCTATCTCTTGGAGTGCTCGCACGCAACGCACTCTTGCTAGATCCTCGACAGAAGATGAATATCGTGTTGTTGCCTCTACGTCAGCAGGTGTTATTTGGGTTCATAATCTTCTTCACGAACTGGGTCGTTCGGCTGATGAACCTCCAATTGTTTATTGTGATAATTTAGGTGCTACCAATGTTGCTACAAATCCTAAATTTCACTCTCGCATGAAGCACCTTTCTCTTGATTATCATTTTGTTCGTCAACATGTGCAAAATAAAACTCTCCATGTTTCTTTTATCTCCGGTAATGATCAGCTTGCGAATGCATTAACAAAACTACTTGGAAAATCTCGATTTCATGATCTTATGTCCAAGATTGGTCTCACTACACGATCATCCATCTTGCGGGGGCATGTTAGAGATAATGAAGGAGATTCACCAAATATTTAGTTACCTAAGTTGGTATTGAGCCAACTTAGGAAATTTACCTTAGTTAGAAGTATTTCCAATTAGAATTATATTTACTATTAGAATAAGGAGAGATTTGTTAGAATCCAATAAGAATTAGGACTCATATGTTTTGAGTATAAATATGAGTCTCTAGCTTATGTAAACTTTGAGACAGTAATACATAATATACTTTGCTCTCCACAACCTCTCCATAACCTTTTCACATATCTTTTGATATATCTTCTATAGGAGGGACGGTTGGATTTCGTTCCAATAAATCTCTGGCTATCACTAATGTTTTTAGTGTATGCCGGCTTTCGCCTAGGAATCGGGCAAAGGTCAGAAACTATCCAGAAATCATGTTCTAGGATAAGGATATCAATACAACGGCTAGAGACTTAAGGTATGCTTTGGTTGTAAAATTTTCTGCAGGACGACCTTCTGTTAAAGAGGTTGATGAACACATTGCAAAGTCTTGGAAGCTAGATATATGGTAGGTTTATTGGATCATCGACATGTCTTCGTTTACATGCAATCGGAGGTGGATTTCATTCAATCTTTGGCAAAGGATTCTCATTCAATCTCTAACTATATGCTTCTATTATTCAGATGGCCACCAGAATTTAGTTGCAAGGTGGTCTGCCCATTGTTAGAAGTATGGGTTCGACTATATAAGTTACCGCTTCATCTCCACAATTCAACCTATTTTAAATGTATTAGTATTGGGATTAGACGATTTTTAAAAACAGATATTTGAATGTCTAGCTTCACTCACCATTTGTATGCAAGAGTATGATTAGGAATTGATGTGTCAAAGCCCCTTACAGATTTGATTTGGATTGGTACATCGAAAGATAATGGTTTTTGGCAATACGTTGAATATGAAGGAAACATAAACTATTGCTCAGGAAGTGGTTTACTTGGTCATAATTTAGAGGTATGTCGTAAACAAAAAGCCTCGTCTCTTGTTGTTGAGGATATGAGCTGATCATGAAATAAGATTGATTGATCATGATTGAGTGTTATTGAATGATTGGAGAATAATGAAATAAAGAACAAATGCAGAATAAGAATTGGGATTTCAACCTTGCTTTGTATTGAGTATTCGTTGTTTTATGTACATCAAAAAGAAAAGAAAATGACCTATTTAATTATACAGCTAAGAATATCTATATATAGAGTATCTATCCATAACAATTTTTATCTCCTATAACAGAAAGATGCTCATGGTTATGATATGGTGTAATGCTTGGTGAAAACTTTTGATGCACTTGCACTACCACGTTGTTGATTTCCTTTGCTGATTTGGCTTTGTCTTTATAATCCATGCTGGATTATTTTGAATCTTTTCTTTGAGATTTGTTCCGATCGAAAAGAAATTGCCCTCGACGCCTACGAGAGCTAAGGAACTTGGGGTAGAGAAGAAGGAGGAGTTAGAAAATCATGAGAAATCCCAGAATTTCATTGTTCCATAAGGTTTTCCACTTGTGGCAATGGAACCGAAAAATGGTGGTGATCCGGCAAGTAGTGGTGGTGTGAGGCCGCCGATCGTGGTTACTGAAATCGAGAAGGTATACAGATCAAGATCAAGGAAATGGCTCAGATCAAATGATGATTAAACCGAAGGAACCTTTAGATGTTGTTGTGATCGAAGAGCTCTAGGAGGGAGAAATTGTAAATTCCCAACATGAAATTGTTGTTCCGTTTGTTAAGTTAAATGGAACAACTATACCTAGTTGCTCGAATGATGAGGTAGAAGAGAGGGGATCAATTTAAAATTAAAAAAAAGGAGACTAAATGTCACGACCCTAATCCTAGGCACCATTTTAGCACATGTTGAGCACGTGGGGTTGGGGTTCTAGTATATCATTTATGCATTTTATGCTACTTGTTGGATTTTATGTGTTTATTTTGATATTTGACAACTTATGTGATTTTAGGATGGTAATAAAATTAAGTTAATGCTTTAATGTCTAAATGGAATAAATATAAAATGTTGTAGTGAAATGATAATATTTGAAATTTTAAATAAAAAGTATAAAAGTGTTGAGGTGCTTATGTGTGGAGATTTATACCTAAGGTTGTTAGTTTTGGTAAATAAGGTGATGGAGGAGCTAGAGTGTAAGTAGGTAATGTTTATCTTTGAATTGTAGGGCAGAAGCTTCATTTTAATTTTCCTCAGCATAATTCTCTTCTCAAAAATCCATGGAAAATCAAAAACCCTAGTTTTCTTTCCTAAATTCATAACAAATTCAACCCTTTTTCGTTTTTGGATCCGTCTTCATATTATCGTTCGTGGAGTTGAGGGGATCGCATCTAGTCGAAAAAAGATTTTATTATTTTCGAATTATTCTGATAAGTTATTATGATTTCTTTCAAATAATTGTTAATTGAGTGTTTAAGCTTGATTTTTTTGTTTTATAAATGTTGTTTGGTATTTTGGAGTAAAATATTGAAGTTGGAATTTTAGTATAATGACCTAGGTTATGGTGTTGTGGTTAATGGAAGTTGATGGGAGTAAATGGTTTGGTTTAAGTGTGAATGGTGTAATTGTCTAGGTGCATGGCCATTGTGAACCCTTCTAGGTGATTAGAATGTATTTGGTATATAATGCTTAGAGTTGGAATGAAATGGGGATGAATTGAAATGGTTTGAAATGTGTTTGGCTGAAGTGAGGTTGAGTACTGAGGTTTGCAGCTAATGGGTTATGAACAAAATGGTTGTTGTTGCTGCTCTGTTTCTGAGTTTCTGGTGATGGGCACGAGTCGTGCCCTGTGGCACGAGTCGTTCCTTCAGATTGGAAGAGTCGTGCTCCTTGGGACGACTGTATCAGAGGGAATGTTTAGGTGGCACGAGTCGTGCCCTGCCCTGTTGACCTAAACCATTTTTTAAGCCTTAGAAACCTAATCTACCTTGTATATAATTGAAACCTCTTTGACTATAATTAAAGTACAACACTTTAGCTATCCAATGGTGTCTTACTTGGTCAAAATGGATTTGAGGAAGGGGTTTAAATATTGTTCGAAATATGGTTGAAAGGCTTGATTTGCAACTTAACCAAAGTTATTCAAACTTGGTAATTTGATCTTGAACCTTTATAGAGGTTATTAATTTTTGTATATTGAACATGTAGGGCTTGTTGGTTATACATTGTGCCCTTACTTGATTACATATCCATGGTTTGTGATTCAAATAGTGTATGAAATGTATGTTGCACTATTGTATTGGTTTAAACATGAGTATGATTACCATGTTGTTATTTTGTTATCCCTTTGGTGGATTTCTTTTCAAGTAACTATTATGTGCTTGAATGTGTTTCAATCAGTTGATGTTTAGGGGTATAATGGAATACGATCAATTATGGAAATTGTTCTATAAGGTGATCGGATTATATTATACCTGTAGCTGTCCCCTTCTGTGGCCACAGATTGGGGTTATAGCTTCTGTATTGAGCCAAAAGCCTTACTGATTGCTAGTATCTTATATGGTTCTCTGAAAAATGAGTCTTATAAGATGTGAATATGCCTAAGCAGTTCACAAATGAGTGGAGTTTTACTCCCAACGTTGTACGACTTATTGTTCAGACGGGAAAGGTAACGTAATGTGTTTACCACTTTACCAATGTGTTATGAGAAACCTTGTTATGTGTTGCATTTTACTTGGCATATCATTGCATTCATAATAGCTTATTGAGATTTGTTTTCACCCTTCTCCCTTTAATGTTTTAGATCGCACTGAGACAGGAGGTCCAACCCAGTGAGGATGGAAAGGAGTTTGGACGTGTCATTTGGGTTGTCAGGGTATGTGTATGCTAGTGATGGGAGGTTGTATTTGGTGTAGCTCCTTTGTGGAGTTTGTATATAAACAACTTTGGTTCAACTTTACTTTTGTGATCTTTTGTAATTAAAACATGTTGTCTACTTTCAAAGTTTGTTTATAACTTTCCTCCAAGTGGAGATGTTTAAAGTTAGTTTTATAATGGAAATGTTAATGTTTGTGTTCTTTTCAAGTTAAGTCAAAGTTTTAGTATTCAGGTGGTTTTTAATAGTAAGGGGACCCTCCCGCTCGAGGCACGAGCTAAGGTTTTGGGTCGGGGTCCCACAGTTGGTATCAGAGCTCGGTTTAGAGTTCAAGGGTAGATGTCTAGCTTAAGGGGGAGTGTGTGATAACTGACGACGAGTGTTTGATGCAGGAGTTTGTTCAATGGCGGGAAACGAAGATGATCAGCATAGAGCACCGGAGAATGAGGGTAATGCCGGGGGAGGTGGAAATCCAAATGCAGAGATGATGAATATGTTCCAAGTCTTTTTACAACACATGGCCTCTCAAGTTCAAGCACAACAGTATCAGGAGGGTCGACATGGGCATGGATTGGAGAAGTTTGTTAAGATGGCTCCACCAAGCTTTAATGGGGATCCAGATCCGCTGAAGGCAGAAAGGTGGCTTGAGGCGATGACAAGATATTCGCAGCAATGAAGAGTCCGAATGAACAAAAAGTGAGGTGTGCCGTTTTTAAATTGGAAGGACCCGTAGAGCATTGGTAGCATATCGTGAAGGATAGTTGGGATCGTGACCACATGCCTCAGACATGGGAGAACTTTACCCGCAAGTTCAGAGATCACTTCATTCCGATGGTTACACGGGACAAGAAGGAGGTCGAATTCTTGAGGCTTGAACAAGGGACGATGACAGTGGCCCAGTATTCTGCGAAGTTTACAGAGTTGGCGAGATATTGTCCTCATTTGGTACCAGAAGAAGAGAGGAGAGTCTATCAGTTCGTGAAAGGGTTGAGATTGGAGTTCAGAAAGCAGCTTTTGACGCACGACTTCACCGACTTCCAAGCGATAGTGAATAGAGCATACCAGATAGAGAACGATATTGAAGAGCATCGGGGTAAATCCAAAGGTGGTAGCGAAAGTAAACCGAGATTCCAAGTTCAATGTTCAGGACAGAGTAGAGGGCAACAAAGGTCTTCAGCCCCGGGGGTAGTCAGCGGAGGAAATGTGGCGGCTCCTACAACTCGTACGACTTCAAGTCAATTTGGGATAGTATGTGGCTTTTGCAAGAAAATGGGACATTCAGAGGATAGGTGTTGGAGTAAACAAGGCAAATGCCTTGAGTGTGGAGCAGCAGGTCATTTCAGGAAGAATTGTCCTAAGCTACAACGGGGGCAAGCTTCGGGTACAGGTCAAGGTGGGCAAAGAGGTGGAGTGAAAAGAGACAACGAGGGGAAACCAAAGGATAGAGTGCAAAGGCAAGTGTTTGCCTTGGGTCGAGGAGAGGTAGATCCTAATGCCGTCATTAGAGGTATAGTCCCTGTCTCAGGAGTTAAGGCCCGCATCCTTATAGATCCCGGGTCTTCCCATTCTTTTGTGGCATCTCATTTTGCATTTGCATTGCATAAATTGCATGAAATTATGCCTTATGTGCTAGAGGTTTCTACTCCTATGGGAGAGTGCCTCGCATCTTTTTTGGTCTATTATGGTTGTGATGTGAATATATGTGGGCATGTATTACCAGTGGATTTGGTAGAGTTACAAATCCGAGATTTTGATGTCATTCTTGGTATGGATTGGTTGAGTAGTTGTCATGCTTTGGTAGACTGTCGTAGGAAGCGAGTCTCCTTTGCTATGCCTGATATGCCTACATTTGTGTTTGATGCGGATAAATCTTTGTTTGGTATCTACGTTATTTCTGCTTTAAAGGCTAGAAAAATGTTGTCAAAGGGGTGTGAGGGTTTCTTGGCTTATTTGTTAGATTCAAGTAAGAAATCCCCCGAGTTATCTTATGTCCCGGTTGTGAATGAGTTTGGTGATGTGTTTTCAACTGAGTACTCTATGCCTCCGGATAGAGAGGTAGAGTTTTGCATTGATTTAGTGCCCGATACCTCACCTATATCTAAAGCACCCTACAGAATGGCTCCAGCTGAGTTGAAAGAGTTGAAGACTCAATTGCAAGAATTGTTAGATTGGGGTTTCATTTGTCCAAGTGTTTTGCCGTGGGGAGCACCGGTTTTGTTTGTTCGGAAGAAGGATGGCAAGTTGAGATTGTGTATCGACTACAGATTGTTGAACCAATCAACTATCAAGAATAAATACCCTCTTCCGCATATTGATGACTTGTTTGATCAACTTCAAGGTTCCGTGATCTACTCCAAGCTTGATTTGCGAAGCGGATACTATCACTTGAAGATTTGACCGGATGACATTTCAAAGACAGCCTTCAGGACGAGATATGGTCACTATGAATTCGTGGTTATGCCTTTCGGATTGACTAATGCACCGGCGGTATTCATGGATATGATGACCGGATATTCAAGCCCTACCTTGATATTTTTGTGGTGGTTTTCATTGATGATATTCTTGTCTACTCCAAATCCCGGGAAGATCATGAGAAGCACTTGAGAATCGTCTTATCTATTCTTCGTGAGAAGCAGCTGTTTGCCAAGTTTAGCAAGTGTGAGTTTTGGCTTGAACACATTTCTTTCCTGGTTCATGTGGTATCTAGTTCGGGGATTTCCGTGGATCCTTCTAAGATTGAAGCTGTAGTCAATTGGAAGCAGCCTTCAACTATGACTGAGGTTCGTAGTTTTCTTGGTTTGGCGGGGTACTACCGAAGGTTCATTGAGGGATTTTCTAGAATTGCAACTCCATTGACAAGATTGACGCGGAAGGATATACCATTTGCGTGGGATTCAAAGTGTGAAGCAAGCTTCGCCGAGTTGAAAAAGAGGTTGACAACAGCTCCAGTTCTTACCCTTCCAGATGGTTGCAAGAACTTTGTGATTTTTAGTGACACCTCGAAGGAAGGATTGGGATGTGTTCTTATGCGAAATGGGAAAGTGATTGCGTATGACTCGAGAAAGTTATCACCGATGGAACAGAATTATCCTACCCACGACATGGAGTTGGCTGCGATTGTTTTTGCGTTGCATAAGTGGAAGCACTATTTGTATGGGGCGAGATTCAAGATTTTTACCGATCACAAGAGCCTGAAATATTTGTTTACCCAAAAAGAGTTGAACAACCGGCAAAGGAGATGGTTAGAGCTATTGAAGGATTATGACTGCGTTATCTCTTATCATTCGGGAAAGGCGAATGTGGTGGCGGATGCGATTAGCCGGAAGGCTTATTTATCAACCTTGAGATCCCGAGAGTCGAGAAGTGAGATAATATTTGCGAATGTTCGAGCAGTCCCTACTTTGTATGGAGATCTTTTGGAAGCTCAACAAAGTGATCCGGAATTGAAGAAAATTTTGGGGCAAGTGCAAGATGGAAAGACCGGGGAATTTGCGTTGAATAGAGATGAAATTTTAACCTTCCAAGGCAGACTTTGCGTTCCTTCTTCACCGGAAATCAAAAGGCGAGTTTTAGAGGATGGCCACAAATCAAATTTTGCTATTCATTCGGGAAGTACAAAGATGTAACAAGATTTGAAGCGAGGTTATTGGTGAAATTGGATGAAAAGAGAGATTGCTGATTTTGTATCAAGATGTTTGACTTGTCAACAAATCAAGGTCGAGCATCAGAGACCGGCGGGGCTACTTCAACCATTAGATATTCCGGAGTGGAAATGGGAAGGAATCTCGATGGATTTTATGACCGGATTGCCTCCGACCGCGAAGAAGATGGATGCTATTTGGGTGATAGTTGATAGATTGACAAAGTCGGCTCATTTTCTACCGGTGTCAACAAAGTATTCGATGGAGAGGTTAGCTCAACTTTATATGCGAGAGATTGTTAGACTTCACGGAGTTTCGATTAGCATTGTATCCGACAGAGATCCGAGATTTACCTCTAGATTTTGGAAGGCGTTGCATGAAGCTTTGGGTTCTAAGTTGAGTTTTAGCACGGCGTTTCATCCTCAAACCGATGGTCAGACCGAGAGAACCATTCAGATTCTTGAGGATATGTTATGGGCTTGTGTGATGGATTTTCATTTATCTTGGGAAGATCACTTACCGTTGGTTGAGTTTGCTTACAACAACAGCTATCAGTCTAGTATCGAGATGGCTCCGTATGAGGCATTGTATGGAAGAAAGTGTAGATCTCCAATGTGTTGGGACAAGGTTCGTGAAGCGAGGCTTTAGGGTCCGGATTTGGTTAGAGATTCAACGGAGAAGATCAAGGTGATTCAGGATAGATTGAAGACGGCTCAGAGTAGGCAGAAAAGCTACGCTGGCAATAGAAGAAGAGACTTATCATTTCAAGTTAGGGACTTCGTGTTTTTGAAGATCTCTTCGAGGACTGGCATTAAAAGGTTTGGTAATAAAGGTAAATTGGCTCCGAGATTTGTTGGTCCGTTTGAGATTTTAGAAAAGATTGGTGAGTTGGCTTATCGGTTGGCGTTGCCTCCATCCCTTTCATCTCTTCATGACGTGTTTCATGTTTCAATGTTGAGGAAATATTGCTATGACCCTTCTCACATCTTGAGTTCTCCTCCCAAAGATATTCAAGTGGATATGACATGTGTAGAAAAGCCGTTGAGAGTCTTGGAGTTTCAAGTTAAAGAGTTGCGAACTAAGAGTATTCCGGTAGTGAAGATCCTTTGGAAGAATCATACGGTTGAAGAAGCAACTTGGGAGTTGGAGTCGGACATGCTTGAGAAATACCCTTGGTTGTTTGAGCGTGCAAGTAAGTACATTAAAAATTCGGGGCGAATTTTTAAGGGGGAGTGAGTGTCACGACCCTAATCCTAGGCACCATTTTAGCACATGTTGAGCACATGGGGTTGGGATTGTAGTATATCATTTATGCATTTTATGCTACTTGTTGGATTTTATGTGTTTATTTTGATATTTGACAACTTATGTGATTTTAGGATGATAATAAAATTAAGTTAATGCTTTAATGTCTAAATGGAATAAATATAAAATATTGTAGTGAAATGATAATATTTGAAATTTTAAATAAAAAGTACAAAAATTGTTGAGGTGCATATGTGTGGAGATTTAAACCCAAGGTTGTTAGTTGTGGTAAATAAGGTGATGGAGGAGCTAGAGTGTGAGTAGGTAATGTTTATCTTTGAATTGTAAGGAAGAAGCTTCATTTTAATTTTCCTCAGCATAATTCTCTTCTCAAAATTCCATGGAAAATCAAAACCCTAGTTTTCTTTCCTAAATTCATAACAAATTCAACCCTTGTTCGCTTTTGGATTCGTCTTCATATTATCGTTCGTGGATTCGAGGGCATCGCATCTAGCCGAAAAAAGATTTTATTATTTTCGAATTATTCTGATAAGTTATTATGATTTCTTTCAAATAATTGTTCATTGAGTGTTTAAGCTTGATTTTGTTGTTTTATAAATGTTGTTTGGTATTTTGGAGTAAAATATTGAAGTTGGAATTTTAGTATAATGACCTAGGTTATGGTGTTGTGGTTAATGGAAGTTGATGGGAGTAAATGGTTTGGTTTAAGTGTGAATGGTGTAATTGTCTAGGTGCATGGCCATTGTGAACCCTTCTAGGTGATTAGAATGTATTTGGTATATAATGCTTAGAGTTGGAATGAAATGGGGATGAATTGAAATGGTTTGAAATGTGTTTGGCTGAAGTGAGGTTGAGGTTGAGTACTGAGGTTTGCAGCTAAGGGGTTATGAACAAAATGGTTGTTGTTGCTGAATTCTGCTGTTGCTGCTCTGTTTCTGAGTTTCTGGTGAAGGGCACGAGTCGTGCCCTGTGTCATGAGTCGTCCCTTCAGATTGGAAGAGTCTTGCTCCTTGGGACGACTGTATCAGAGGGAATGTTTAGGTGGCACGAGTCGTGCCCTGGGGCACGAGTCGTGCCCTACCCTGTTGACCTGAACCATTTTTCAAGCCTTACAAACCTAATCTACCTAGTATATAATTGAACCCTCTTTGACTATAATTAAAGTACAACACTTTAGCTATCCAATGGTGTCTTACTTGGTCAAAATGGATTTGAGGAAGGGGTTTAAATATTGTTCGAAATATGGTTGAAAGGCTTGATTTGCAACTTAACCAAATTTATTCAAACTTGGTAATTTGATCTTGAACCTTTATAGAGGTTATTAATTGTTGTATATTGAACATGTAGGGCTTGTTGGTTATACATTGTGCCCTTACTTGATTACATATCCATGGTTTGTGATTCAAATAGTGTATGAAATGTATGTTGCACTATTGTATTGGTTTAAACATGAGTATGATTACCATGTTGTTATTTTTTTATCCCTTTGGTGGATTTATTTTCAAGTAACTATTTTGTGCGAGAATGTGTTTCAATCAGCTGATGTTTAGGGGTATAATGGAATACGATCAATTATGGAAATTGTTCAATAAGGTGACCGGATTACATTATATGGTTCTCTGAAAAATGAGTCTTATAAGATGTGAATATGCCTAAGCAGTTCACAAATGAGTGGAGTTTTACTCTCAACGTTGTACAACTTATTGTTCAGACGGGAAAGGTAACGTAATGTGTTTACCGCTTTACCAATGTGTTATGAGCAACCTGTTATGTGTTACATTTTACTTGGCATATCGTTGCATTCATAATAACTTATTGAGTTTTATTTTCACCCTTCTCCCTTTAATGTTTTAGATCGCACTGAGACAGGAGGTCCAGCCCAGTGAGGACGGAAAGGAGTTTGGACGTGTCTTTTGGGTTGTCAGGGTATGTGTATGCTAGTGATGGGAGGTTGTATTTGGTGTCCTTTGTGGAGTTTGTATATAAATAACTTTGGTTCAACTTTACATTTGTGATCTTTTGTAATTAAAACATGTTGTCTACTTTCAAGGTTTGTTTATAACTTTCCTCCAAGTGGAGATGTTTAAAGTTAGTTTTATAATGGAAATGTTAAAATCTGTGTTCTTTTCAAGTTAAGTCAAAGTTTTAAAATTTATGTGGTTTTTAATAGTAAGGGGACCCTCCCGCTCGGGGCACGAGCTAAGGTTCCGGGTCGGGGTCCCCACACTGAACGGTATAATCCGAGGTACGAACGTAGATCATGGCCGGACAAGGCCCAATGGATTGTGCACAAAATATAATCCATACAACTCTCAATTACGACAAAGGGGATGGGCCTTCCCTACCTTCGCTTGTAATGTTTACTCATCATTCCCACTATGTCGACCTAGATATAAATAGCGAATAAATGAACAAGGCACAACAATTATACATGTCGACGAGGCATACTCTCATATGCCGAGAAAGGCATCCATCAAGGCCGACCTAGGCCTTATCTGAATACGAGGAGCTCCTCCTCGGTCATCAACAAACTAAGGAAATGGGCTTCCCTATCCTTACCACTCTCTCCCTCGGCGTCAGCTCAGGCCGACCAAGCATCATATGCCGAGTAGCATGTTTCGTAAGCGCAAGTGCAGAATACAGTTATCTAATCCTAATCAAATAAGGATTGTGGGTAGTTATAATCCCACTAGGATTATAACCTCCTCACACATAAATTCCTATTCAATATGTACTTCACAATCCTATGCCTATATATACAAGTCATAATTCACATTATTTTGGTAACTCATCTTTTAACTCTAAACTTTTATCAATTGATTTCTCTCTCTAAAAACAAATACTTACTCTCACGCCTCAGGGTTTTTGCCGGTGATGCCCCGACTTAGTTTACTTGTTTGTTCTTCTTTTTCAGGCTATTTAATCATACAGGATGCAACCTGTTGCTGGATTTGGGCTGATACGAACATTTTTGGCATCATCAGTTTGGTTCCATTGTCGGGAAGCGATTCGTATCATCCATTGAATAGCTTGAAAAATTATGCTCACTCTCCTAATCCTAATGGAAGATGGAAATACTGCTATTATAACTCCTGATCCGAATAATATTCATGTGAAGAGACTCATGGAAACACTAGAACTGCTTTTCCTCTTGCCAATGGGGAACTGCCTCCTCCTCCACCTTTGAGTGATGGGTTGTCGCCCCTAGTAATGAATCTGCGTTCTAGGGGACATCCAATAACCGAGGGAGCTCTGCCAAACCCTCCTCGTCGTCGGCGCCGAGAGAGACATGCTGGCAGCCAGACGGGGAGGAACTGAAGCTTCCCCCCAACAGATTGATCGCAAAACTCTCCTGCATCAACAGATGGAAACTTTGCAACGCATTAATGAACCACAAAATGTCTTGCTACAATTGGATCCTGAGCACTCCCTATCTGAATTCATGAGGCCTACGAGGAATGGAAATTCCCTTGGAGGGGAGAGTCATCTTGACAGGCGTGCTAGTCGAGGGAATAGCGAAAATCTTCCTCCTGTCCAACATCCTCCTCGTCATGGCATTGCTAGAAGATCCAAGCAAAACCCCCAAGATGTCCCTCCTCGTCATAACGCTCCTGGACATGGATACACACAAAAAAAAATAAGGATTTGAGAAATCATCTGAACCATCAGACGGACCAGGATGTTAATTCTGCTGACTTTAGAGCAAGGCTTAGTCAGGCAAGGCAAAAATCTCCTACTCATCATACTCCCTCTCCTCGGCATATGAGCCTTCCTCGTTATAGGATCCCTCCTCGGCCTAGGAGCCCTACTCGTCACAGGACTCCTCCCCATCCAGAAATGGCACCTAGAAGGGACAGAGCACTATCTGTACATGGGGACAATCCCTAGGAACATGTTGAACACAGTAGAGTGAATGGGCACATAAATAAAGAAAGGACCCACTGTAGTTCCCATTTTAGCTCAGGGATTGATGCAAGAGATATTCTCCTCTTGAAAAATAGACTAGATGAAATGGAAATGGGGAGGAAGGAAGTGGATGATGATGATACCAATGCCAGTCGTCCTTTCTCCCAGCAGATTAATGATCTACCTCTCAATCCTGCTTTTAAAATCCAATGTTTTGAAAAATATGCGGGAATCACAGACGCACGGGACCATATGCAGAGTTTTGAATCCACTATGGCCCTCCTCACCAAGGCAAATGATATTATCTGCAAGGCTTTTGCGAGTACCTTCTCCGGAACAGCTTTATCCTGGTTTTGTGAACAAAAGAAGGGAGGCATCGATAGTTAGAAAATCGTGAGGAGGAGGTTCCTATACCACTTTGCAACATCAAGAAAGAGAAAGAAAAGACTGACAGATCTTGCTAACATTGAGCAAGAGATTAATGAAACAAATCTTAGTTATTACAATCGATTCAGAGCCATGACAGACCAAGTAGAGGAAAACCTGACAGACTAGGAGGTGATTGTTTGCTTTAACTCCGGACTGAGATTCAGACAGTTGATCTATGAACTTTCTGCCAGAGTGCCTAAGTCAAAGTATGATCTGTACAATGTGGCTTACGTCATAGCAATGGCTGAAGAGAAAATTAAGAAGAGGTCTGAAAAACCAAAGACAGACGCAGCTGGCGCCAACCAGACCTCGAATGGAAATTGATACAAAGGGAAAATAGAACTCGGGCTACTGAGAAAACCGAGGTTTTTATACTCCTCACCAAAACTATTAAGGAGATCATACAGTTGGTGAATCTACCAAATCCCCGACCGCTCGACAAAAGAACAAAGTACACCCGTGACAACTCCAAGTATTGTGCCTTTCACAAAGATCACGTATATGACACGGAGAATTGCATCTCCCCCAAGATAATGATCCAGAGATAGGTATACGAGGGAAAGCTTGATCACTACGTTATGAGAAAGGATAACAAGCAAAAAAGAAAGGATGACGATGACGATGACAAAGACGATGAAAGGGAAGATAAACCTCCTAGGGCCAAGCTCCATGTTATAAGAGAGTAGATTGTTTCCAACAAAAAATTGAAAGACCAGATACACGAGCTAAGTAAGGTCTATCACATACCTGCCTGGATTCATAAGTAGGAGGAAGTCAACAACTTCTCCCCTAATGAACTAGCCGAAAGTCGTGCGGCTCGCCAACAGCCCTTAGTGATCAAATGAAGGATTGACAACTGTGAATCCAAGAGAATTCTCATAGACTCGGGGGCCTCTCGAGATATTCTGTATTACTCTACCTTCCAGAAAATGAATCTGAATGATGTCATGATGAAGCCATACTCTGGAAGACTAGAAGGCTTCACCAACCACAAAGTCAGCGCCATGGGGACAATTGACTTATCGCTAGAAGTAGGAGAACATCCCTTTCGAGCAGAGGCCACAGTAACATTCGTGGTTATGGACTTGTCAAGTGACTACCATACCATTGTAGGCATTCCAAGTCAAGGCAAACTCGGGTTGATCGTCTCCCTCCCTCCCTCACCAACGAGTTAAATTCTCTACTCGTGCTAGAGTCGGATGCGTGAGGGCGACACCCAAGAAATTCTTGGAGCATGTGATGAGGAGCAGAAAAACATCCAGAAAGGTGGAGGTAAACACGCCAATGGAAAATCTGAAAATCTCTAAGTCTGTAAATACTACCAGCACCAGTTTTAGGCTGAATCTGATTGTCGAAACAGAGGAAGTGGAACACCTGGTTCTAGATGTGCACGAAAGCAATGATACAATTCTGTTCGTCCCAAATATAGCCCCTCATCTCGTCAGCGACCATAACTCTGGGGTCGACCCTGACTTGAGATGTAACGACCTGAAAACAAGAAACTATTTTGATCACATGTTGAGCATGTATATGTGGCATGTGTTGCTTATCCTTCATGCATTTCATTATATTTGAATCACTCCATGGGTCAACAATTCAGCTGCAGAAATTAGTTCAGGGCCAGAGCACGACTCGTGCTGCTGTTCTGCACGAGTGCAATTTTGTGCACGACTCGTATCACGAGTGGATTATGAAGGGAACGACTCGTGCCCTCAAGCACGAGTCATGATTTTGACAGCATTATTTGTGAATTTTCCTTGTATTAAGTTTTAATATTTTTAATAACTTATTTGGTATTTTTAACTATGTTAATAAATTAAATTGAATTATGTAATGACTAATTGGAACTAATAGGAGTTGTGTAGTTGAATTAGTAATTGTTGAAATTTAACTAAAAATATATAAAAAATACTGAGGTGTTAAAGTGTAAAAGTTAAACTTAAGTAATTTAATTGCAACAACTCAATTCTTGGAGGAGCTTAAGTGAAATTTTCTTTCATATATATCCTCAGCCTCAGTTTTTCGTGAAGAAGATACACCAAAATATTTCAATCCTCTGTTCTATAATACTACAATTAGGTTCTCATTCAAAAATTCCCCATAAATTCAATACCAATCCGTTCTTCAATCCGACTACGTCAAAATGTTCAGGAAGCAGAGTAGATCAAGTATGTCCGTTTAGATTTTGAACTCTTTCGTTTTATTTCAGAAGGTATGTTATTATTTCTTTCCTTTAATCCTTGTTCATATGATGTTTAAGTTAAAATTTATGAAGTATAATTGTTGCATGTAATATTAGAACAATTTCCTTGAGTTTGGAATGGATTGAAATGGACTAGGATGAGTTAATAAAGTCTGGGTATGGTGGTGCTAGCTTGGGGTGAAATTGTAGGTGTAAATATCAAGGTTGTCAAGCATTGTAAAGAAATTATTACTAAATACCTAATACATATTTTAACCTAATTGAACCCTATAATCAAAGTACATTATAAGGGCTACCAAATGATGTTTTAACATCTCAATAGTGATGTTGGGAAGGTTGTTTAAAACTTGGTTAAAATGGGTGGAACACTTGATTGTTCTGAAACCCAAATTGCTCTAAAAATTATATGGTTGATAAAAGACCCTTGAAATGTTATGCTGAGTGTGTAGATTTTATGTGTTACACAATATTGACTTGTTTGACATCTTTAATGGTGTGTTTGATAGGGTTTCCTACTTTGGAATCCTAAGCTAAGATGAATGGTTTCAAGGATACATAGCCGTTGTGCTATTTATGAGTAACATATGTTTATCATCTTATTATGATGTATTTGGTATGGTTCCCTACTTTGGAATCATTTATTGGTTGTTTAAGCAAGTATTTATTACTGTGCTTTTATTTAAAGTCCAGCTGGTACTTGATTCTTACATCGGGCAGTGGTATGAGATTATAATGGCACTCGAGCCAAGTTCATTATAATACCATTCACTGGTTTTCCATTTTTACCCCCTTCCATTGGCCATGGTTGGGTTTTTTTTCTAGCTCCCGATTGAGGGAGTATTCTAGCTACACGTTTGGGATATGACTTGGTGTCATTTTTCCCTTGTTGTTGATGTTGTTGGTTGGTTCCAGAACCTCTTCTTCAGCTGTTGCTGCTGCTTAGACTATTATATCCTTTTGGATTGAACCTTGGATCAGTATCCTTCTAAGTGTTACATTATCGCACTTATGTGTTTATCTTATGCACCTTCTATATGTTTACAAGATTGTGGTGTATTAGATGATTAAGTTTATATATGTTTACATGTTGTAGTTTCACATATCATATTGTTGCATTCATAATAGCTTACTGAGATTTATCTCACCCCTTCCTTTATTGTTTTTTCTTAGATAAGGGCAAGCCAGGGGCTAGGTCACATTGAGAACGGGGAGGACGTCGAGTTGGGTATGTTACTTTGGACAGATATTTTGTATTGGTTTGCATTATGTAAATGTATAACCAATAGGGTAATATACCCGAGACCTAAACTTTATGTCACTATTTTTTTGTACACTTTTAGTGATTGTAAATATTGTATGTAAAGAGAGCAAGTATGGAGTTATGTTCTTTGAGTTGTAATAGTTTGTAAGAATGGAGTTTGGATTTTAAGTAAAATGTTGTTACTTCAAATGGTCTATAGGCAAGTTTTTAAGTTTAAACAGGTTTTGGTATATTAAAAATTTAAGAAAGGACATTTCGAAAGTAAAAAGAAAATTATGACGCCTTCCGAACGTTTCCCGGACGTGGGGCCAAGTAGGACCACGGATTAGGGCGCGTCATGAGACAAGGAGGGATGCAGAACATAGACAAACTAGTTGAAACTGAGTTATTAGACGTTCATTAGAATGACAACAATGACACAGTTCTGTCCGTACCAGATATAGCCCCTCATCTCGTCAACGCCCAGAACTCGGGGGCTGGCCCTGACTAGAGACAAGGAGAACTGCATGATGTAGACGAACTAGTTGAAATTGAGATACTAGACATTCGTGAGGATGATAACAATGACACAGTTCTGTCCATCCCAGATACAACCCGTCATCTCGTCAGCGGCCAGAACTCGGGGGCCGACCCTGACTTGAGACAAGGAGAGCTACAGGACGTAGATGAACCAGTTGAGTTGGCTATCCCTACAACAAAAAATTCAAACTATGACGAACAAATCAACAAGGTCAATAGGTTGCTAGACCTAGACTTAGTAGATGAGAAAAACTAGCTACTCAGATGAGAATGATGAACTACAAGCAAAGAATCAAAGCCTATCATGACAAAAGGGTTAACAAGAGAGTATTCCAAGTAGAGATTGGGTACTTAGAAAAATTGAAACTACTGGCAGAAAGGCTAAACAAAACAAACTCTCTCCAAACTGGGAAGGCCCCTACATCATCACTCAAGTTATCAGAGAAGGGACCTACATAATGAAGACTCCAGACGGACAAAAGCTGAAACATCTGTGGCATTCTGATCATCTACGGAAGTACTATCATTAGTTTTAGTTTTTTTGATTTAATAGATTAGTACTTGTTAGTTCTTTTCTTTATTTTCAAGTAAAATTAGATTGCAGTTTGATGTAATCAGTTTCAGTTAATAAAGATTCAGTTTCATCAAAATAAATGACTAGCAAGACAAAAGATGAAGAGGTAAGAAATCAAAAATTACCTAATACCTATGACCGAACAACCTTCCTCGGCATAGAGAGGTAAAAAATCAAAAATTACGTAATACCTATAACCGAACGACCTTCCTCGGCATATAGAGGTAAAACATCAAAAATTACCTAATACCTATGGCCGAACGACCTTTCTCGACATAGAGTGGTAAAATATAAAAAATTACCTAATACTTATGTTGAATGACCTTCCTCGAAATAGAGAGGTAAAACATCAAAAATTGCCTAAAACCTATGACCAAACGACCTTCCTCGGCATAAAGAGGTAAAACATCTAAAAAATTTCTAAGACTTATAACCGAACGACCCTAATCGGCATAAAGAGATAAGTACTCAAAAATTATCTAAGATCTATGGCGGAGCTACCTTCCTCGGCTTAATGAATAAACTTGCAAGCTATCTAAGTATTTAGACCGAACGAGATTCCTCAGTTTTAAAACTAAATATAAAATGACGAGGTGATCCTCCTCGGCTTATCAAGAAAGTTGGGTACTTAGGCAAAAGTGTACAACATTTAAAGCATTCAACAAACATTCAACATACGAGCATCCAAATAAAAGCAGTTCATATCAAAGCATTAAAGTAAAGACGAAGAAGAATTGACGAAAGGCATTATATTGATAAAATCATTGAAGTACAAAGGGACCTATTACATCAACAAAGTAAAATAAAATGCCTTTAACCTTGATCGTCTCCCGTAAATAGATTGTCTTGCTCGGCGGCAGCATCTGTGATGATGACTTAATATTGGGCTTCCAGGGCGTGCTCTTCCTCGTCATCCCCTCCTTGTCAGAGGCCTACTCGTCCTGAATCTTTTCTATTAAGGCATTGATATTCCGAGAATCAACAGGAGGAGGTACCCACACAGCTCGGCCTAGAGCTTCTCTATTTCATCTTGCCCGACCTTGGTGGCCTCCTCGGTCTTTGCTTAGGCCTTCTTAGCCGCCTACCTCAGCCCTCAGCAACTTAAGGAGCTCTACGGCCTTGGCCAGATAGGCCTTATTCTTTTAAATCTGGCGATCAAGTTTCTGTTCATGCTCGTCGGCCGCTTTGCTCCTTATTGCCTCATAGGCCGTCATCGAGACAAGCTACAACAAAGAAAAACATAATTTATCAGCAAAAGATTACAAATGTGATAAAACCGAGAAGGAAAACGAAAATTAACTAGAAGGTACCTCGCTGAGTATAAGGCCTTTCCTATTGCCCAAGTGCTTCCTGCTCGGTTTAGCCTCTAGGAAATGGTCGAGCAAATCCTCGTGCATAGCACGATGGACTACAGGCCGGCCTAGCCTGAGCTTGAGGCCCTTCCTGGCCACCACATCCAAACCCTTTATCGTTGGGTAGATGGCTAACTACTTGGCAACCTGCTCGGCTTCAATATACGTTTTCACGTGCCGAGCAGTGACTTCCTCAGAGGAAGATTTAATAGCAGGTCTCTTGGAGGGAGGCTCCTCCAGCACAATTTCAGCCCTTTGCCATTTCTGGGCTGAGGTTCTTCCGCCGGCATTAGCCCCCTCAGTCTAAGTTAGATCGACTTGTCTCTACTCCCCCTCGGCTTCGGGAGCAATAACCTTGGAACTTTGTCACTCAGCGTGGGCTTCAAGCCCCTCAATTCCTACCTCGGTGGAGGTTAGCAGCGCCCCCCCACAGGCTTAAAGGGCAAAGCCCCAGCTTCTTTCGTGGCCATGACGACCTGTCTTTCCACGGCGTCAGAACGCCTCTTACATTGAGCCGAGGAGCGTGATTTCGTCCTCTTCAACTTCACCAGAGCTTGGGGATCAAGGATTTCTTCCTCCATCTTTCTGATCTGCTCCTCGGTTAAGTCTGCAAAAATGAGGAAGACAAGTCGATTAATAAAAATAACGAAGAAGGATAAAAAGACATCTAAAATTGCACAACTATGAGAAAGAAGAGGAGGTAGAAAAATTTACAGCCAGGAACGCCATCCTCGGCAAGGAATTTGTCCTCATATAGCTTTCATACATCACACTAACCTTGGAAGCCTAAACCGGGGTGTAAACTCCAGTCAGTAAATCTATTCCCCCTTACGACGGAGACGAGGGGCATCAACCCATGCAAAGGTCCACGCATGATGCCGGCCTGTACATAATACCTATGGTCGATTTCCAAGCTCGACCGTCATAAGGTGCCTACCTCGGAAAACTGCCTTAGGCTCTCTATTAGCTGCCCACTACACTTAGGCCTCCACACTTGCTCGGGCACACTGGGGTACTTCGAGGGAGCAACAAACTCCCAGCCTTGTCGGCTCTCCACCCTTATAACGTGGTTGTTCCACCCAGAAATCTTGCTGAACAATGGGTAGATGGGTTTGGGCTGATTAGGGTCACTCCTTATCACCACTATCCTCGTATCCTCCTTATAACTGACGGTGAAAAAGTGGTGGAACGCAGACTGACAAGGTTCAAAACATAAGCTACGACATAACACTATGAAGCCGGTGAGGAATCTCATGGTGTTGGCAGCTAGCATAGCCGGGACGGCTTGCATATCCTCAAGGAATTGACATATAAAGGAGTCTAAGGGAATACGGAGGCCAAGTTGGAACTGCTTATAGAAAAATGGGTATAGTTGAGGCTATACATGAAGTCCTCCATTGCCTTCTCGCTTTTGATAGGGATACAGGGGAGGTAGCTAAGTCGGTACTCCTCCCTCGACACCCCATACTTAGAGTGAAGCTCCTCTATTATAGGTTTCCCGACTCTAATGGGATTGGGCCTAGGGATATAAGTCCTACCTCGACCAGATTTACCTCGGCCTCTCCCTCAGCCTCCATAATGGACTCCCTCGGTGAATACGTCTACGATCCTCCCAGAGGTTGAGGGACTAGTAGAACGAGCAGCGTTACTTCTTCCCTTCATGGCTGCACAAATAAATGAACAAGGGTCAAAATTTTTCCAAGGCAAACTTAAAGACGAGGACGATGAAGCATCCCTCCCCGTCCTAATAATTAAAACCGAGGAGGGATCCTTACCCAATAACGGAGGGCGTTCCAAATGGTCAAACTTCAAGTAATATAAGTTGATGTGGTCAAGAATCTTAGTCCAACCGTGGAACAACACGGCGTTTGGGGATTCAACGTCAAGTCAGTCAATCCTAAACTGACTAGGATAACGTACGTCGATTCTAGAAGATTGGTACCTCGTCAATATCTCCCCGATTTCATTCAGACTCAACATCATCCAAAGGCCATCAGTTCGTTGATAAATCCTAAGGTTTTGGGTATTATAGCAGTAGAGGGCATTTGGATTATTTCACCATGTTCCTGCCATTTTATACGAGGAACACACAAGATTTGTTTAAGAAAAGCTTCAAGAACACCAATAATGGCGGCTTGAACAAAACCCACCAACAGCAAACACCAAGAACCCAGAAATTACGAAGTAAAATGCAGAAAATAGAAAAGGAAGAAGAGATCATATCTGAGTCAAAGGTTGTTGTAGAAAAACACGTATGAAATCAAGCAAAGATTCAGGCAAATCAAGCATGAAAGTAAGAACAATTTGCAGATTTTAAGCTAATGGGTCTCTCTCCAAGTTGAACAGTGATAAAAGAGTTCAAAGGAAGAGGATTTTGGCTTTTATACTTGGATCTGAAACAGATACAGGTCAAAAAACCGGGTATGGCGCTGTCTCCTTGTAAGTACCCAAATTCGGATCGTCAAAATCCGTTAAGAGTTAACCGGAATCCGTTAACTGACCCTTTTCAGGTTAACCGGAACCTATTAAGCTCCCCGTTCTCAAGCCAATGAGACGTCCCGGGATTGCCCCGTGCATCCCAACGTCAAAGCGTACTCAACACACATTATCACATGTAAAAGTACAGCTTTTCCCAAAAAGCGCACTTTTCGAGACTTTCCGGGGTCGTTTTGGGCATTTTTTGAACAGCTATTTAAAAAACGGAAAAAACCGGGAATAACGGAACGAAAACCCTAACCTAGGTAAGTCACAGGGGCACGTGGCACGCATGCCAACGCCCTCCAATCAACATTAATCAAATTCCAAGGTGAAAAGACCAAAATTCCCCTGAGATTGAATGACTATCCGACCGGACTGTTTTACCTGAAAACCCAGAATTGCCAACAATTCTCCCAATTTTCCAAAATACCAAAAAACCTCCCCAAATTGATGAAGAGTCCGTCCGGACTGTTTTGCAAATTCACCCTATAAATACAAGGGCTATCAAACATTTCAAAGAAAAGAAAAATATAATCTCTTTTCACAAACCCCACGGTCCAATCCAGTTTCAACCCCTCCCGAGCCCCATTTTGTCTCGATTTGCGTGAAAACCTCGTTTTCCGACCAAACACGAACCTAATAAACTCAAAACACCCTTTCAAACACCAAAACGTATCCCGTATACGTCAACCGAGCTATAGAGTCAACCCCTAGCCATAGGTAACACTCTCTCTCCCTAAAATACTCGTTTCGCCTCGATTTACGCGTCAAACGCTATAATCACTTTGGTCAAAATCACTTAAATGTAGACGTAACGCCATCTACGGGGTCCGATACGTTTTATCCCAAGATCATCTTCTCTCCCGTAAGAGAAGTAATCTAAGTTTAAAACGGCGTTCCGGCCCCGTTCTTTACGTTTATGTTATTTACAGTCCGGATCGTTTGATCCATTGATTTGCAACTTTACAGTCCGAACCGTTTTGTTCGTGATAGTCATTTACAAAATCCAGATCGTTTGATCCGTCGATATTGTCATTTAAATTATGCAACTTAACAAGTCCGAGCCGTTTGGCTCGTCGATCGCGTCTTTAATGTCCGGATCGTTTGATTCCGTCGATACCTCATTTTAAATACTGTCATTTACAAAGTCCGGGCCGTTTGGCTTGTGATAGTATTTATTTATCAAAGTTCAAGTCACAAAATGACTTGTTGATCGCATCTCATTTAATGCCTTTGTTCATAAAATCGCTAACAATGTAATGCCCGGTTCAAAACCGGAGTTCGTCATTCGAGCTCCCTTTCAAACCACGCAAAAGTGACGTTTGGCATCCAAACGATCATTTTTAAACTCAAAACCCGACGTTTGACATTCAAACGCTCTTTTCTTAAAAGTCAATGTTTAACACTCAAGCTAAAGATTCAAATTCGTCACTCGCACCTTTTTTCTAAAAAATCTCAAAACCGACGTTTGTCATTCAAACGCTCGCTTTTTCCAGAAATCATAAAATCAACGTTTGACATTTAAACCAAGATTAAGCTTGTCATTCAAGCCCCCTTTTCAAAAAAATGCAACACACACATACGCACACAATTTCGAGAAAGGTAGAAAGACTCGTCATACGAGGCATTTCGGGTGATCTCAACATACTCTTCCCGAAATGTAACGTAATCTCCGAACCTAACAATCTCTAGTCCTAAAATCCATTTTCAAAGTTTGGGCTCAAAATACAAAACGTCACGTTTTCAAAGCCATTTCCAAAGTTTGGGCTCAAAATACAAAACAACACGTTTTCAAAGCCATTTCCAAAGTTTGGGCTCAAAATACAAAACGACACGTTTTCAAAGCCATTTCCAAAGTTTGGGCTCAAAATACAAAACGACACATTTTCAAAGCCATTCTCAACGTTTGGGCTCAAAATACAAAACCGCGTGGTGACTCTTCTCCTTCCCGAAAGCGAGGTCCCAAACTCCGCGAAAGACAACCGCTCGCCGCGCTTTCCCCCGCGCGCGATCCGGGTAATTTCACTCCTCCTTATCATTAATGTTCTAAAGGGTTTCCAATGCGGATGTTCAGACCTCGAAAATCATGCCCATCATTCTCTAAATAACCGGCGGATAATAGGATGCCTCGTAATTCGTAAATAATCCGTTTGTATCCATTTAAGCCGAGGTAGAGCACCACTTTCTACTCGACATAGCCGAGCTAGGAAGTCGGGGTACACTGAATGGTATAAACTGAGATACAAGCGTGGAGCATGGCCGGACAAGGCCCAATGGATTTGGCCCAAAATATAATCCATACAACTCTCAATTACGAAAAAGGGAGTAGGCCTTCCCTACCTTTACTCGTCATGTTTTCTCGTCATTTCCATTATTTCGAAATAGACATAAAAGAGGAAATAAATGACCAAGGCACAACAATTATACATGTCGACGAGTCATACTCTCATATGCCTAGCAAGACATCCATCAAGGCCGACCTAGGCCTTATTTGAAGACGAGAAACTCCTACTCGGTTATCAACAAAGCAAGGAAATGGGTTTTCCTATCCTTATCACTCTCTCCTTCGACATCAACTCAGGCCGACCAAGCATTATATGCCGAGGAGCATGTCTTATAGGCGCACGTGCAGAATACAGTTATCTAATCCTAATCAAATAAGGATTGTGAGTAGTTATAATTTCAATATGATTATAACCTACTCACACATAAATTCTTATTCAAAATGGACTCTACAATCCTATGTTTATATATACAAGTAATAATTCACATTATTTTGGTAGCGTATGCTTTGACTCTAAACTTTTGTCAATTATTTTTCTATCTAAACAGAAATACTTACTATCACGCCGGAGGGCATTCGCCGGTTAAGCCCCAGCTTAGTTTACGTATTTGTTATTTTTTTTTTCAGGATATTCAATTATCCAAGATACAACCTGATGATTGATTTAGGATGATTCGAACATTTTTGGCATTATCATACACTAACAATGAAGTTACAAGAGAAAAAGATGATGTCATTCCTGATTTTATGGATCAAGTTTCGGCAGTAAGAAGGTCATCACCGAGGAGTTCTTGCCTTCCGGAACTAACATCATGGAAAAAGAGGCTGATTTTTTTTTTTTAAAGAGGTGGGATATAATGTTATTCATGTTTCAACTAGTGACCAAGGCTAGCCGAAGGAAGCTAGGGAATTTATTCCTATTTCCACCGAGGATTCTGGCATTCTGCTAAGAGCATCAGCAATGGTGACATATTCACCTGGACTTGGCTGATGTGAAGGGGAAAACATGGTGACCAAGGGAGTGTGCACAGGTGATCAGATTAAATTTTGGCCTGCTAGATAACAAAAAGTCAACAAAATAAAATGAGACCTACCTCACTTTCTGTTTGTAACACGTGGCACAAAGAGAATAATAGGACAAGTGTTGTATACACACACATGGAAAAAGAAGGGGTGTCTGACAAAAAAAAAAGAAGCAAACTTTTGAAAATGAAATATGTCGTTGGACATCATTTTATCATGACAATAAAAATGTAAAAACTACAAAAAAAAAAAAAAAAAAAAAAAAAATAACCAACATACATTTTTGCTTTACCTATAAATACATATCAATTTCATATGTTTTGCACTCCTACTTCAGAACTCTCAATTTCTTTCAATAATAGTTATTCTCAACATCTCATTGAATAAAGATTTAACTGAGAATATTTGAGAAAAAATTAATGAGGAAGTTGATGATAATTAAAATTGTGTGTTATTAGTTACATTGTGTACTATGTAATTTCAATTTTTTTTTTGTTTTATGCTAAATTATGTAATTTTAATTTTTCTGTTATATGATGAATTATATATTGTATAATAAGATGTTATTGACTTAACAATATAAATTATTATAATTATTAAATAATAATAATATTAACATTAATAAAATTATTTAATTAATAATTAAAATATATAATAAAATATATTGATAATTTTATCATATATAAATATTAATAATACAATAATACGAATAATGATAATAATTGGCATACAAATGAGTAGAAAAGAGAAAATATAGTGGATATAGTAAAAAGTTTGAGAGATAAACTGATAACTTTTGTCTTCATTGTTAGTAAAATGATGTGTACAAGTGGTTATTGATTACTGATGAAATAGAGCTGACGTGGAGGATAGAGTGTAACCATGCCATAGTCACCACTGCGAATGGTGTAATGAGGAGATTTTTAAAGTAAATACGGGATACGAAACTTTGGTAGTTTCTGCTGATGTTAGAGAGCAATGAGATACTTTGGTCATACAAAATAAGTCTATTGTTTTACCTTCAGTCCCGATGACTGCTCCTGATTTAGATAGAGAAGTAAAAATAAATTTGATTCGGGAAAAAGTTTGACACCTCTGAAGCTTGTCGTCCCAATCCCAATTATTTTAATAATTCATATAAGACTAATCTTTCTATTACCATCCCTATCCGAAAAAAGTGTAACTCTGACCCGTAAGGTTATCACTTTTAATTATCACCGTCCATGTATGTTGAGGCTCGCCAATATAGAGGGATGGTATAAGGTGTGAATGTATCCCCTGGGGCTCCAAGGCGGATACCCACTCTTTTGATGATTACTATAACGAATAAGATGGATTTAGTCTAGGAAAAGAAGACATGGCAAGAGCACGATTAATTATAAAGGTCGAGACTATAAAATATACTAGGGAGGTTCTAAAAGACATTGGGGATAATTTCATCGCTATGTCTTTATTTTATTTTTTAATTAATTGTTTTTTTTTTGTTTTGTTCTGTGAAGGTTTTGGTCTAGTGCCGCATCACATTTTATTTTTATATTTCAATTAAATTTAGGGGGCTTTTGACAGCCCC
Organism: Adenophora triphylla var. japonica; assembly: GCA_022495995.1. Lineage (NCBI taxonomy): Eukaryota > Viridiplantae > Streptophyta > Magnoliopsida > Asterales > Campanulaceae > Adenophora > Adenophora triphylla. The sequence continues at coordinate 125,202 of JAFEMH010005781.1, forward strand.
TTTCATTATAAAATAATATTATTTCAAGAACGAGCATTATCAAAAATAGAGTTGATCTTATAAATTTTCTATTGATTAGGATAAACTTGTTTTTATATGCGCGATAGCAATTTTTCAAATAAGAGAAACTTCATGTGCGATTACATTTTTTTAAATAAATGAAATTTCGTGCGCACTGGTTACCAAATATCATACAACTGACAGTCAAAGACACTACAACTAGCTATAAACAACAATACAACTAGCGCTAAAAAACACTTGGGCTGACGCTTAACAAACACTCTCAATAGCAATAAAAACACACAAGGACCAACATTATAAAATGCATACACTTACATTGCCGGTTTGAGTGATAAAGATTGTCAATGCATTTTAAAAGTGTCAGTGCATCTGTTTGAGATCGCTAGTTCCTTTGTTTTGGATTGCTAGTAATCGAGTAAAATAGAGCTAGTTTATTTGTTTTGTTGATACCAACTCATGTATTTTTAGTTTCAGTACATGTGTTCAGAATATTAGTTGCAGTTTTGAAGAACATCAAGAGATGTTGAAATGTTTCGATTGCTTACGAAAAGGTCACCGTGTGTTTTTAAAATAAAATCTAATTATTTACAAACATATCTTCGCTTGATTCAAACCCAATTCAGAAGCACATTTTTCTCAAAATAAATAAATTATAACCTCTACAATTGACCGGAGGAGTCAAATAACTTAAAAAAACATTATTACCTCTTACTACAATAATCTCCCACATTAATATCCTTTTCAAAATCTAACATAAAAATATTAGTGAAAATCTAAAAAAAATGCGTTTTCGTGTTTTTAAATCTGCGATAACATTTTTATAAATAAGTGAAACTTATGTGCAGTGACATTTTGTAAATAAATGAAATTTCGTGTGCACTGGGTTTATGATCAAGAAACCTTCTTAATATCAAGCTCAAGTGTTCTGAATAACAATATTAAAGCCTATCGAATATAAATTAACAAGAATGTTTGAAAAAGGTTATAACCAACAAAATCTTCTTTACATCAAGTTCAAAAGATTCGGAATAACAATGTTTTAAGTCTTCTGACCAACAAACCTTCTATATATCAACATAAAAAATTTAAAAATATCAATATTAAAGTATTATGGATATGAATTAAAACAATTGAATAAGACCATGACAAACAAACCTTTTAAATATCAATGTTAAAGGTTTATGGATATCCAGAATATATGATATTAATATTTAGAACCTTTGAAACTGATATCCAAAGGGTTTGTAAATAAGTGAAACTTCATACACGTTAGGTACATGACCAAACAAACCTTCTGAATATCAATGTTAAAGGTTTCTCGATATCCAGAACCTTTGAAATTGATATACAGAATTTGAGACTGATATCCAAACAAAAGACATCATTTAGGCTTTCAAACGGGCATTTGAAGTTTTTATAAATAAAGTATTAAAAAATGGTTAATGATGGTGTTTTAAATAATCAGATATGGTGTTATAGAGGTCTAGTTCGTATGTTGAAAAGTATCATAGGGTGTTGAGAAGTTTTGATTATTTACAAAAATGTTACTGCACATTTTTTTAAAGAAGTTAAAGTTATTTACAAAAATGACAACATATATTTTAAAACATAATTTTCCTAATCAATAGGAAAAGCACATTCTTTTAGGAGAGTTACTCAAAATATTATTACCTATGTACCAAAATAAATGGTCAAAGAAACTTAAATAAATTTTTGATCAAATTCAATTAAAAAAAATTATCATCCATTTAGCAAAGAAGGAGTATCATTCATTTTGATACGTAAGGAGTATAATAATTACTTTCTCCGGTTTAAAATAGATATCGATTTGAAAAGTAAATTTTGATTTAAAAATACTTGTCACTTTTGGGCTTAAAGCTTTTAAATCTCAATTTTACCTCTATATTAAAATTTATTACATAGCATTGATTGTACATTTTTAATGAAATAAAGACTGAGAGAGAAACAATTAATAAGGTTATTTTTTATAGTTACTTTATAAAGTTATGTTAATAATTTCATTTTTATTAAACATGTGAATTTGTTTAAAATGACATCTATTTTAAATCGAAAAAAGTACGTGACATAGTCGTACAATAAAATAATCTATAAATATTGCATCCCCTCGTTAAAATATGATTACATTGTTATTGTTAATTGATGATTATCTATAACTGGAGTTGGCCAAACGGGCGACCCGACACGTTTGGATCAAATTAGTTTCTCAAACGGGTAGAAACCCGTCAGACTGTCTCACGCCATGGGCCTAAACCCGGACCAGCCGTCCCATTTCACCCGTCCAGTCCCGCGCGTTTGGCCCGGATCTAAAAATTCACGGGCCAAAACGGATTTTCCTATTTTTTTTTAAATAAAAAAAAATCATAAAGAATCAGAAAAAATATGGAAAAAATAAAAAGCTATTTAGTATTTAGTAAGCTATTTTTTAAAATATAAAATCACTTATACATAAGAAAATTAGTTGTTTTATAAATATAACAAAACAATATTTTATACGGTATCAACAAATAAAAATTATTCAAACTAAATTATTTTCTAAAAGGTATAAATTATACCTTTTAGAAAATAATTTAGTTTGAATAATTTTTATTTGTTGATTAATAGCATATATTTCTTCTTTAAAAAATAAATTAAATGAGGTAATAATATAATCAATATAATAATAGAAACTCTATTAATATTTATATCATAATTTTTTTGGGAGAGTTTTCATTGTCTTCAAATGATACAATTTAAAATTATATAGTTTTAAAATAAAAAGTCTTCAAATTTTTAAATGAGTGTTCAAATCTTCAAATATTCAAACTAATTATGGTATTCAAATTTAACAAAGTCTTGAAAATAAATGAGTATTCAAATATTCAAACTAATTATGGTATTCAAATCTTCAAAGTGTTCAAAAAGCTTTAGATCTTCAGTATTGTTATTGCTTCAAAGTCTTTGAATTTGTTGAATTCTTCTTCTTCTTCTTCTTCTAGTATTCTTCTCACAAAAACTTTTCGTTGAGACTGTCTTTTTCGATGCTTTCATAATCATCGTATTCAAGTTCTCGAAATGTGCCTTGTTTTCTCAAATTCGCGTCGTTCCAATCTGCAAGATAAATCAATCTCTCGATAAAAGCGGGTTTGAGTTGGTTTCGCTTTGACGTCACGAGCCTGCGATGCTACCGTGGACACCAGAGGGGTAAGTAGATCACGTGCCATCACCGAAATAATATGAAAAATATTAGCATGCGATTTTCACTATTGTAGAACATTCAAGTTTTTAAAACTTTCACCATCTAAGGGTTATTATAGGCTTTCAAGGTATTGGTGTAATTCATCTACACCAATTTGAGAACCACTAATAGATGAGGATGAAGTTTTTCCTTTTGTAATGAAACCCCATCATTTTTTTAACATTTTATTTGTTTCACTCCTTTTTCTTTCGGATGTTGTGTTTGGTCCCTTTAGTGTTTTACAATAGTGGTCGAACAAACGATATATGATTGTGTGAATTTCTCTCAGTTTGCCATTGGACAAAGTGTTTATGGCATATGCGTTAAGATCGGGCCTCATGTTCTCATAAAATTCATCAAACAAGCCACCTATTGAGGAACTTAATCCTAGCATCCGTTATGGTTGCTAATTGGGAATCTACGGGAAAATGTTCATAATATTTTGTGAATTTACTTTCCATTTGCATAACGACACCTCCAAACAAGGCATGTGATCTAAATTGCCCAATAACTTCACTTAGGACATTTATTTCATGGCACAAAAGATGGGAGGTGGGATAATAACTTCCTGAAAAAATCTTGGTTGCCCTCCACCAAGTTTTAAGTAAATCTAAAAGCTCGGTAGCTATCGACCAATTATACTCACTAATTTGGTAGCCCATTTGATGACAAGAAAAGTATTCCGTTAGGACCACCCTATATTCGACAGTTTTTTTCAACATTTTATATGTTGAGTTCCACTCAATATCCTCGACCACTTGAAACAAAGCGCAATCTAGGTGATGATTAAGAGCTTGGATCAACATTGTGGCAGTGAGGGTATTGTAAGTCGCATTATCAAAGGATATTGTTAAAATTTTATTGGTGATAACATACTCACTTAATACATTCTTAATGTGACTTGTACATTACAAAGCCGTGTGGGGATAGGGCATTGTTTTAAAGGAAATCACCCTATTTTTCAACATCCACTCCTCATCAATCCAATGAGCGGTTATACAAGTAAAGGTTTCAGAACTAGAACTTAGAGTGGCCTTCCAAGCATCGCTGGTCAAGCAAACACTACCTTTGAAATTTGACAAGTTTGGAAGATCCTCTTTATATGCCTAGTAATAGTTTGGAGGCTCATTGGTTGGTATGACGGGTTGAGGCCTCTAGAATAGCGGGTGAGTCTATCATCATCCGAAAGTGAAAGAGGCAATCGACAACTCACTAGTAACATCGTTATCAAATCGACGTCCACTTTTGGGTAAGTGGTACATGGTATATTGAGTTTATTTGCACGGTACCATCTATCCCTTTAGCGGCTTCCCGATCATGTTTATCCATGTGCCTCTTTACATGGAAGGTACCATTAACACCTGCCGAGTTTAAAAATTTTGAGCACCTCTTGGATTTGACCTTTGTTTAACCGTCAATAATTACTAAATCATATAAATGGGCATATTTTGACACTCTAGGTTGTGACTTTGCCTTACCCTTACCCTTACCCTTACCCTTACCCCTTACCCCACTAGGTGCACTACCCGAGGCAACATCAGTAGTAGGTGTATTTGGAATTGTGCGGGTTTCTTGGGTGGCTTGTATATCGTCATCCCCCTCCCTACCCTAATCTATGTCTTCTATGTAATGATAGATTCTAGATGTATAGTTTGTGTTGGGCTCATTAATTCGATCAAGGGTCAAATCCGGAGAATAGCCGAGAAATAAAGGGGTGTTGGTTGGGTTCGAGGATTGATTACTTAGATCAAACATAATTTGATCAATATGGTGCAAAAGGGAATTATATATTGGTTCTAAATTTTGATGAGGTACATTTTGTGTGGTTTTAATTTGTGGGATTTGATTTTGTGGTGGGGGGTTGGGATATGCAAATATATCATTAACTAGATTTTACATGATAACTAGCAATATAAATTACCTAGCAATTAAAATTAAAAATGTAACACTTTAAAAAAATACTTTTTGAATTTTCAAAAATTTATAGGGATTAAATACTTTTGGCAATAATTTACTAACAATAAAAGTAAACAATTATAATTTTTTTTGTAATTTTTGAATAAAAGTTATTTTTTTTGGAATTTTTGAAATTTATGAAGATTAAAAAAAATTAACTACTTAACACAATATTTAACTAGCGAGTAAACAATTAAATAATTAAAACAATAAAATTACCTTCAACTTCTACGATTTAATCACAAACATTTGTTTTGAAAATAATTTGATGGTTTGGGTTGAGAGAATTTTATGAGGATATGGAGTCGTGTATACTTGTTGAGCTTGTGACGTAAGAATGAATACATCTTCACCTAAATGTTTAGAAGTGTGCTTGACATCAATCAAGTCAAATGTGTCATGTTTGTTTGCCATGATTTGAATCACGCCGCTCACAATTAAAAAGAACTACAGAATATCCTTGCAAGTACTCTAACTCAATAACTTCTTTCAAAACACCATAATACTCCATATTCCCTTTCATATTAACGCCGCTATTCCAAGTTGATTTTGTTTTGTCATACTCTTCGGTGTGAAATACATAACCACTTACATAATAGCCCTTGTATACATTTACTAAAAATAAATGATCACTTGCCAGTGATGTTAATCGTGCACCTTTAGTATCTTATCTATATAAAATATAAAAAAATATAATGAAGCAACTTTAGCTATAATAAATCTAAAATTTAGTAGATTTGGTATTTACATATTTCTTAATCTAAGATGGAAATTCGTTGTATGTCCTTATAGCAATCAGATCTAGCGGCATATCTCCAGCTTGTTCTCCAAACATGCTGCATTATGATATGTTAATATAACATGTTTTAACTAATTTAAGAAAAAATAAAACTTAAACAAAAATAGGAAAGCTTACTCTAAGTATTCCTCAACTTCATAGCAATTAAGAAGCACATAGAGTTTGGCTGCATTCCACTCCGAACGAGTAAGCATGCGTTTGCGATCATTGCCAAGAAATCGACCTAGTGATGAAAATACTAATAATTTCCCATTTGAGTTGCTGTCTCCACCATCATTATTATGACCAACCCTTGTGAACCTTGTCTATATCAGGATGAAAGTATGTCGACAAAAATGACACTATCTTATTGATGATAACATCTTCAGATTTACACGCTTCAACCTTAGCCCTGTTACTCACCTTCCTCTTCAGCCTACCCAAAAATCTCTCAAAAGGATACATCCATATGTATTGAACAGGGTTACCTACCCTAGCTTCATAAGCTAGATGAATGGGTAAGTGTTCCATGGAGTCAAAAAATATGGCGGAAATATCTTTTCAACCTTGCATAAAGTTATAATGATGCTTTCCTCAGGCTTTTTCATATCTTCGACACATAAAGTACTTGAAGTTAGGGCTAAAAAAACTCACTCAATTCGGTTAGAGCAACCGAAATGTCATTCAAGAGTAGGTCTCTAAGTGCAATGGGAAGTAACCTATCTAACAAAACATGACAATCATGACACTTCAACCCAAATATTGTTCCATCTTCCACATTTACACAATTTCAATGTTAGATGCATAACCATCAGGAAGCTTCAAATCTTTCAACCATTGAAGAACTCAAATTTTGTTTTCTTTACTAAGCACAAACGGAGCAATCAGTTTCAAAGGTTTCTCATTCACATATTTTAAATTAAGATGATCTCGCTTGCAAATCAATTCAAAGTCAAGTCGACCCTTATAAGTGTCTTTGATTGTCTTGAAATCCATCACAGTATTAAATAAATTATCAAACACATTATTCTCAATATCCATGACATCAAAATTATGTCCTATTAAATTGGTCTGCCAATATGGCAATTCCCAAAAAAAAAAAAAATACTCTTTTTCATCCAATTATGAGTCTCACCAAAGCCATCAATTTCTTTCCTTTGAAAATTTTCGTCCCCATCTAATTTCGGGCAATTTACTCACCTGCTCGAAAACTTCTTCATCGCTTAGATGAAGAGGAGCTTGCCCATATCCTGCTCTATTTTTTTGTGAAAGCATTTTTTTTGCCTTCTAAATGGATGGTCAATTGGAAGGAATTGCATGTGACAGTCAAACCAACATTGTTTCCCAAAATTATCAAGTGTGAATACCTTTGTTTTAGAGGCTTTGACCAATAAGCCCCTAAGATAAATAAAAACGACCAATAAAACAAGACATTTTTAAAACTCACCAATAAGTCCCTGTATTTTCTTTGGACCAAAATACCCCTATGCTACGTCAGTGCCCACCCACGCGTCTTCCATGCCCGTCACTTTTTTTTTCTCTCTCTCTCTCCCTTACTCTCTCTCTCTCTCTCTCTCATCTTTTTTTTTACGTTTTTCTTCTATCTATTTTCTTTCTCTCATTTTCTCTCTCCACCTTTTTTTCTTAAATTTTTCAAATGCAATATCTCAAAATTTAAAGGTCGTAAAAATAATCCGAAATCACTGTTTTAATCGCATCGCCGAGACGAATCAAACAAGTTTACTCATCATATATTTCAAATTTTATAAATAAAAAAAATTATTTTTCACTTGTAAAACTGAGAAAATCATTTATTATTTGTTCACACATGAGTATAAAACTGTATAATGGTTTTCACATTTATAAACTGAGAATTCTATTTCACAGTTTTGATGTAAAAAATTATATAATGATTTTCACATTTATAAAATGAGAAGTATATTTCACAGTTTTGATGTAAATAACTATATAATAACGGGTAAACCATTTCACATTTATAAATAACTGTTAAACTGACCTCACAGTTTTAGAAGTGTGAAAAACATTTCACAGTTATACACATCTCAACCAACAACTGTGAAATAGACCTCACTGTTGTGCACAAACAATCATAATAACTGAGAAAGTGACCTCACAATCATAATTGAGAAATTGACCTCACAGTTGTGCACAAACAATCATAACTGAGAAATTGACCTCACAGTTGTGCACAAACAATCATGAATAACAGATAAATAACGGGTAAAACACACATACTAAGTAGCAAAATAACTGTGAAATTGACCTCACAATCATAACTGAGAAATTGACCTCACAGTTGTGCACAAACAATCATAACTGAGAAATTGATCTCACAGTTGTGCACAAACAATCATGAATAACAGATAAATAACGGGTAAAACACACATACTAACTAAGTAGCAAAATTGTGGGGTCAAAATGAAAATAGATCCCCAGATGCAATTGCAGTTACACCCCCAAAACCAGTCGTCAGTTCACAGCGCCAACTCACCGGAAAGCAAAATCTCGGCGTTGACCGATGATGATCAATCCATGGTTCTTTATATTCAAGACATTCTGGGCACAATCAATTTCTTTCAACTTGAGACTACTGATCAAAATCAAACACATAGTAATTGCCAAGAGAATCATTTCCGGCAGATGCAGGCACACAATTATAATAATCACCAACAGAGTCACCAAACACAATTTGTAAAACAAAAGCCTAGCTACTCCACCCAATACCTACTTGTACTCAACACGGTATTCGAATTCCTCACAAACCAAAATCCCAGTCAGAATCCGAAAAACAACAGTAACGATAGTGAAACAGATCTCATCCCCTTGGCTAGCTTTGCACTACGCCACAACATCTCGAACCCCCATTTCGATTCACCAAACCACAATTACTGGCGCCAGTGTCCAATTCACTTGGAAATAAACACAAATCAATCTGATTACAACCAATAGAAGCAAGTAAGCAGCTTTCAAGATATTCAAATTGTAATTGATTTTGATACCCATCTCTGTCCCATTCTAATTTTTTTTTAATTTACCACCCATGTGACTCCACCTTCCATCTAAATTCGATATTTCTATACGCACACAAAAACACACATATAAAAGGCATATTCGATCTTTCCAAGTAATTGTACCTGATTGATTCTTTCGACCTGTTTTGATTTTTGTGTAGAGTGATGATGTAGCGGAGCTCGAATGGCTTTCGACATTTGTGGACGACTCCTTCTCCGATTATCCGCATAACAACGTCGCCGGAACCATAAACGGATCCGACTGAAGTCAACCAACACTACATAGAGAGAGAAGAGAAATTGCGGAAAGAGAGAGAAAGAGAATGGGTGTAAGGGTAGTTTAGCCATTTAAATTATTATAATTAGGGTGAGGGACTCTACGGTCATTTTGATTTGAACTATTGGATCCTAAGGTATAATTTGAAATATACTGTTTTTATTGGTAAATTACACCCTATCTCAAGGTCTTATTGGTAAAAATCCCTTTGTTTTATCCATACAATACAGACATGTCAATCTTCCATGAGTGCTCCAACCAGACATCATTCTATAAGATGGAAAGTCATTAATCGTCCAAATGATATCTGCTTTCAAGTTAAAGTTTTGCATCTTGAATTCATCCCATGTTTCGACTCTGTCATTCCATAATTGCTTTAATTCATTAATTAAAGGTCTAAGAAACACATCAATATTCTTTCCTGGGTTTAAAGGCCCAGGTGTGAATAGACTAAGATACATATAAGGATTAGTTGTACACAGGCAAGGGGGAATATTGTAGACTGTTACAATGACAGGCCAGCATGAGTAAGATTTTGCTGTCAGCCCAAACGGAGTAAAACCATCAGAACATATTCCCAACCTTATATTTCTAGCATCAGTAACAAAATTAGTATATGTGGCATCAAAGTGCTTCCAAGCTTCTCCATCAGAAGGGTATGTTAGAACACCCTCTTCACGTGGATTCTCCTTATGCCAGCGCATAGATTTTGGGCTTTCTTTCGATGCATAGAGGCGTTTCAACCTGGGAATCAGTGGCATATAACGCAATTGCTTATGAGGCACATTCTTTTTGTGTTTTGCACTACCACGACGTGGAGACTTATATCTGTTCAGCATTCTCCTTATAGAATAACATGCATTGATTCTTACATGAATCAATTTTCTCATACCCGAGTCCAATATGCCCAACCAACTTCTTAGTGCCATAAAATTGTCTACCATCTTACTCTCTTCGGGAATCAGGCGTTTAATAAGTGAAGTGATTTGATCATAAGTATGTTGACTCATGTTGGAAACGGCTTTGATAGTAAGAAGTTCTGTCAGAGATTTAAGAACAGTCAATTTTGCATTAGGATAAACTTTCTCATTTGCAGAATCCATTATTCTCATAAATTTCTTCGCAGCGGGATTTGGTTCATCTATATTTTGTACCCATTCAAATGTTGGACTAGCAGCTGCCTTAACCATATTGCTCATACCCAATGTTGGTTCTTCATCTACATTCATTGGCTCAGGTTGATTAACATAATTATTATTTGTAAGATTACGATTTGGATTATTTCCCTCAATAATTATCGGCTCACTATGTACAATCCATCTTTTGTATCCATCCATAAACCCCGATTTCATAAGATGCAATTTGATGTATCCATCAGAGTGAACTTTAAGATTGCGACACTTACTACCAGGGCACCTAATCTTCCGCCACGTAAACATTCGGGATGCATTCTAGAAAACTCAATAAAATAATTAACTCCTCTTTTAAACTCTTCTGTAACACCCCTTACCCCCGATACAATTCGATTATCCATCCAACTTCGATTTTCTCCGAACATAATTACCTCCCACAATTTTCAAACATAAGTTCAGATTGCATTGAATATTGCATAAATTTTTAAATCTTACACTTTGAAAACTTAGAAACTACTAATTAAATGTTTTCTTCGAGACACGTGAGCTTATCATCTTAACACTAAATTCCAATACATTAGAATGATTCTTGTACAATTGATGCAATTATCATCTTAACACTAAATCTCAATACATTAGAATGATTCTTGTACAATTGATACAATTCTTCTCATATCTTCATTTTTATTCCCATCAGAGATGAATTAAAATCAACTTGACTTGCTGCAAATAAAATAAAATTAGATTGACAGTAACACTTTGAAATTACCCGGGATCCGGCTCGCGCGCGGGGCCCCGTGCATCTCGCGTTCGTCATTGTTGAGTCGCCGGATCCGAGAGGCAAGACAATCGCGCCCGGCATCTGGCTTATTCCGTTTTAGCGTTGCGTGTTGGAGGTGTCTCGCCGTTTTGCTTTCGCATTTTGTAGAGTCGCCACGCCGTTTTATTAAGCCCAAAACATTGAAAAAGGGCATCGGTTTAAAGATAAATTTTAAAGCTGTTTTGTGTGATGAGATTTTGAGTTCTGAGGTCGATGACTCCCCGGGAAGAGAATATTAGAATATTAGAGCTCACCAGTAGCCTCAGTAAAACGAGTCTTTCGGATACCCCTAATATCCTTTAAATGTTGTGTGTGTGTGTGTGTGCTTTTAAAAAATGCATGCTGTATCGGATGTCTACATTGTATTGAAATGTATTGAAATAGAATAGGAAGGAAGCCTTACCAATGTTGGTTCGTGTCTGTCTTCCGCCGGGGAATGGTGTTTGAGGTCGGAGTAGCGTTCCTAAGATGGATCGGGATTGCTTCGGGAGATGCCGGTTGTCAGCGGACGTAGTTTCGCGTGAGTTGAGGTTGCAGGCTGCGTTCGGGCGGAAGTTCGGCGTGCGTGGGGATCGTCGGGATCACTCGGGCGAGAGGTCTCGGCGTGCGTTGTGGTGGCGGGAGTCACTCGGGCAGTAGTTTCGGCGTGGTTTGGGATCGTCGGTTTGACTCGGAAAGAGCGGGACAGGTGGAAAGACCAACAAGGCCTCTGAGTACCACGAGGGGCCTCAGAGTACCTCGAGAGTGCCTCGGGCAGCGCGGGAGCGTCTCAGAGCGCTCGGGAGGCTTCTGAGCACCACAAGGAGCTCGGAAGGCCTCGGAAGGATCCGAAGGGGCGGGAATGCCTCGAAAGGTCTTAGAAGGGAGCCGAAGGCTTAGGGAGGAAGAGAGAAGTGGGAGGTGTGTGAAAATGAGGAGGGGAGCCCTCTATTTATAGTAAAAATTTCGGAGCAAAGAGGTCCGTACGGACCTTCTTGGTTATCCAATTTTGGATTTCCTCGATTTGAGGAATGCGCAATGATGGAGAATATTGGAATGATGATGTCCCCACGCAATAAGGTCCGTATTTGACCATCTTGCATGCAAAGAGGTCCGTGACGGACCAACTCTGCAGGAAGTCATCATTTCTTAGGGATTTGAGGGAATATTGTGGACTTTAAGGGGATTTAGTAATCATTGAAACAAAGAGGTCCGTACGGACCTTAATTGCTTTTCTCGATTTCACGAAAATTCCCAAAAGGTCCTTTTTGTCCCTTTTTATCCTGCAAAGGCTCCTCCACTTGGTTTGTTTGGGGTTTGAGAGGGTTTTGAGAGGGTTTTGAGAGAGGTCTCGAGACTGCAAGGTGGATGAGTCTACGGTGTTTCCGTGTGTTTGAAAGGGAGTGATCCAGTTGGGGTACTTACAAGCCCTCGACGACGTCACTTATGAAAGAAGTGGGGTCGCCGATAAGATAAGTGGTCCTAATCTGGATCGCGTGGCCGGGAGAGGAAGTGGCCGTAAGCGGTCAAAGTGAGGACGTGGTGGTGTCCTTTTGGGTGACCGTTTAGGTCAATAGGCTGGACCCCGTGATAGGATTCCTACGTATCCCGCGGCGGGAATCAAGCCTGGTCGTAGTTCGGGTGTGGTGAGTGTTACGCGAATACGCGCGGTGGTGCTCCTGAAGTGTCGTGCAGACCGCCGAGGTTAGTGGTGAGACGTGGTGGCGTCTGGGTGACCGCATAGGTCGGTGATAAGGACGTGGTGGCGTCTGGGTGACCGCGTAGGTCGGTGATAAGGACGTGGTGGCGTCTGGTGGCACCGCATAGGTCGGTGATAAGGACGTGGTGGCGTCTGTGGCCGTGATAGTCGGTGATAAGGACGCGGTGGCGTCTCAAGCGACCGCATAGGTCAGTGTAAGGGCGTGGTGGCGTCACCGGGTGACCACATGGTCGTGATAAGGACGTGGTGGCGTCGCAGGTGGCGACGTGGTCGGTGGTAAGGTCGCGTGGTGGCGTCTGGCGTGGCACCGGGTACCGCGTCAGGTCAGCCATGCGAGACGTGGTGGCGTCCCTGGGTGACCGCATAGGTCAAATGTGAGGACGTGGTGGCGCGCCCGGGTGACCGCATAAATGCGTGACGCCGATAAGGCTGAGCAAGGACGTGGTGGCGTCTGGGTGACCGCATAGGTCAAATGTGAGGACGTGGTGGCGTCCCGGGATGGAAATTTTACGATTTTCCTAATCGGGTGGTTTAAGGCCTTCCGGGGCTTCGGAGATGAGTGAGGACTTGAATCGTCTTCGATGCGGTTGGTGCCACGCTAGAGGACTTTCAATCGTCTTCCTGGCGGCGGCTGGTGCCACGCTCGGAGGACTTTGAATCGTCTTCGGCGGCGGTTGTTATGCCACGCCGGAGGACTTCGAATCGTCATCTAAGGCTGATGTAATGCGCGAGCCCCGGTTGGTGTGTTGGACTTTGAATCGTCATCTGGGCGAGTGCGGTCAGATGTAATGCGCGAGGACTTTGAATCGTCTTCTAGCCGCAGATGTGGATGTAATGCGCGAGGACTTTGAATCGTCTTCTAGCCGTTAGCCACGGATGTAATGCGCGAGGACTTTGAATCGTCCTCTACCGCCGCATGTGGAGGCGTGGGCGTCGCCTCAGTGCTTCGCGAGCCGAGAGGCGTAGGCCATTCATTTGTGTTTTTGCATGTTGATGTAGAAGGAAGGTTGGACTTACGATGGATCGCCGGTGCTTGCGTTGCTGCGTTGAAGCTGGGCAAGGATGACTACGGCCGGTGATTGCTTCACCATTTGGCATTTTTGGAGGCGCTTCGCCCAGGACTTGGCTCTGAGGTGTGTTGGCTCCTTCGCGTGCTTGTTTTGCCGCTGAGCGGGCAAGGATGATGGTCGGTCTGGCCGGGATATGCAGTCTTGCATGACTTTCCACCGACTTGTTGGGGGAGGAGCTCGGGCTTACTTTGATGGCCGGTGCTTGGCCGCCGTTGAAGTGGCGAAGTTCGGGCTTACATCCGATCGCCGGTGCTTGAATTGTCTGGGGATGCGTGACCTTGTAGGGCCCTTTTCTATTGGGAAGATAACTCGGACCTCTTTGAGGCCGCCAAATGGTTGAATCGTCGCTTTGAGCGTTTGAGGCGTCTTCTTCTTGTGCTCTTGATATTCGCACCACCGGGACCGCGCGGCTCCTTCTTGAATTGCCGCTGAGCGTTTGGCGAGGTCCTGCCTTTGCCGTTGACGGCGGCCGATTTGCACTGTTGAGCTGGGCGAGGTCCGGCTCTTATGATGACGGCCGCGGTGGGTTGAATTGCCGTTGGAGTGGGCGAGGTCCGGGTCTTACGCTGACGGCCGCCGGGTTGATTTGCCGCTGAAGTGGGCGAGGTCCGGTCTTACGCTGACGGCCGGTGGTTGATTTGCCGTTGAAGTGGGCGAGGTCCGGTCTTACGCTTGACGGCCGGGGGTTGATTTGCCGTTGAAGTGGGCGAGGTCCTGGTCTTACGCTGACACGGCCGGTGGTTGATTTGCCGCTGAAGCTGGCGAGGTCCTGGCCTGGTCTTACGCGGGTTGATTTGGCCGTTCTGCGGAAGTGGGCGAGGTCCCGCCTCTTTACGCTTGGACGGCCGTGGTTGATTTGCCGCTGCTGGCGAGGTCCTATCTTACGCCGACGGCGGCTTGGTTAAATTGCCGTTGAAGTGGCGAGGTCCTATTTTACGCTGACGGCCGGTGGATTTGCCGCTGAAGTGGGCGAGGTCCTGGCCTTACGCTGACGGCCGTGGTTGATTTGCCGTTGAGCCGGGCGAGGTCCGGCTCTTACGCTTGACGGCTCGGCTGGTTGATTTGCCGCAAGTGGGCGTAGGTCCGGTCTTACGCCGACGGCCGGTGGTTGATTTTCCGTTGAAGTGGGCGAGGTCCGGTCTTACGCTGACGGCCACGCGGTTGATTTGCCGTTGAAGGGGCGAGGACCTGGCCTACGCTTGACGGCCGGGATTGAATTGCCGCGTTGAAGTGGGCGAGACCGGTCTTACGGCCGATGGCCGGTGGTTGAATTTGCCGCAGGCTGGGCGAGGGACCAGTCTGTCTTACGCTTGACTACGGCGGTGGTTCAATTGAAGGGTTAGGGGACCATTCTCGCACTGGATTTGCCGGAAAAGGCCTTAGGACAGCTGGGGCAAAGATTATAAGGGCGGGAAAGTAATTTGGCCACCCCTCGCAAAGAGGTCCGTACGGACCAACCTAGTTGCAAAAGAGGTCCGTACGGACCACCTTGGTTTTTTACAGCTCCCGTGCTCGACCAGGCTTTAAATTCCGAGGCTCCCTTCATTTCCCATTCCCGCCCGTGAACGCGAGAGAGAAAGAGAGAAAACTCCCATTTTGTCCCCAAATCTTCCATTTTTCTTAGCTTGAATTGCTTGCAATGGCGGAGGGATCTCGAAGGAGTCGTCGTCAACGCAGTCAAGAGGTGGTTGAGCAATAATGGAGCCTTCAAAGGAATTGGACTTTCGTTCGTTCCATCTTCGAAGAACCCGATGTTTTGTATCCGAATCCGGAGGTGCATAATCGTCGCTCCATGAACGCTGGGAGGTAAGAAATCTGTTCCGCTTTTGATTTCCCCTCGAATTTTTGAATGCTAGAACTAGGGTTTTAGTTTTTCGCATTTTTGAATTTTTGTTATTATTTTATGCCTTTTGTGAAATTCTTGATGAATTGTTGAAAATGGACATGTAAAAATTCATGTGGGTATGTGTATTTTGTGCAGAAATGTGTAGATTAGCTCTTATTTGTGAAAATAAAGTGCCTATCTAGTGAATTGCATGCTTTGGTGTTTTGTACCTAATGCTATTTATGTATGTACATTGTGAGAAAAATTATCGTGTAGTGATAATTTTTGTGAAAAAAATGTGACATGTGCCGTGTTTTGTGACGGGTTATATGTGAAAGTGCGTGCCGTGTAGGGACGGATTTTTCTTTTAAAAATGTGCTATATAGTGTGTGCCATGTTTTTGGGTGACGGACTTTGTGGGGAAAATATGTGCAATATGTGCCATGTTTTTGTGACGGTATATATGTGAAAAATATGTGCATTGTGTGCCGTGTTTTGTGACGGATCTTTTTTTTGAAAATGTGTCGTGTAGGGTTTAATCCCCCCCCCCTTTTTTCTTTTTGAGAAAATGTGTACAAAGGTGTGTGCCGTGTTTTTGTGACGGATTTCGCATGGGAAAAATTATATGCATGATATATGTGAAAATTATGTGCATTATATGTGCCGTGTTTTGTGATCGGGTTATATGTGCCTTTATATTAAGTATTGTGATTGACGTACCTTTGCTGTGTTTACTCGCAGATGCGGGGCTTATGGCCGGGAAGGCCAAGAGGATGAAGACTCGGGATCGCTCGAGGCGCTTGTGGAGCTATGGCAACGATGCACGATATTTCCGTGGGCGGTAGGCCGAGTCCCCTGAGGCCGGTTTATGCTTCCGGCCTAGGTGTGTTCGTTGAGAACCCGGGCCGGAGTGTCCGACACGAGGAAGAACAAGAGTGTCTTCCCGGGCCTTTTTCGAGTATTGGTGGGATACCACCCACACCTTCCACCCGAGCCGGGGCGAGGTGACGATGACGCCACCGACTTTCTTTGCGATCACCGGCTTTCCTTCAAAGGAGAGCCGGTGCGGTGGAGGGATATGATAGCCGATGACGTGTTGGCCGAGCCGCCGGGCTTTGAGCCTCGTCCTCGCAGTGGGCTCGGGATGCTGTACAACCGACGTGGAGATGAGGATCACGGCAAGCATTGGGGCCTACATCCGGGTACCGGCCAGTGACGCGGAGCAACTGGGCGCGCTCCTTCTTGTGGTATGCACCGTCCGAGACTCTGTTCTCGAACCACGCGACCGCAGCCTCCCTTCGCTTTGTTGGAGAGCTTCGATTGACCTCGGATAGGGTCTGCGATATTGCTTGGGGCGAGGCAGGCTTGGCCGAGCTCTACTTCTCCTTGGACCTTAAGCTGGGGTGGCGGTTCGTTGGCCTGCTTTTGACTTTGCTGGAGGTAATGAGTTTATTGCCGTTTTTTGATTTAGCAACTCTGTCATTTCTCCATTGTCTTTTGCACCGAGCCTTCTCTCGTTTTTGTCACTGTGTGTGTGGTTTTATGAGGTTTTCCAAGTTGCTTCCCGTGGGATAGGGATCCCGGGGTCGTTGCCGCGCACCCCGCTATGCCGGGATGGGCTCGTACGGCGAGGAAGAGGAGGACCAAATTCTGGGAAGCTCACCATCGCCACGGGATGTGCGGTGAGCGTTTGGAGCGGGATAGCCGTGGAGGGGTTCTTTCTCGTTCCCGTGGGCTCCTAGATGAGGGGACGAGCCCGAGGGGCTCCCGAGGCGATGACAGCCGCGCAAGATGCGTTGCGAGGCTTGACTTGTGACGCCACGCACTCCTGGGGGAGCGAGTCTTCGGGCAAAGATGGCCCCGGTGTGCTTCCCGTGGCTCCGAGGGACCCTCCCTTTGGGATGCTTGATTCCCGGGACATGGACGTGCTCGATTTCGAGAGGTACCTTCTCGGTGTGCGTGCATGCCGAGGAGTTCATTTTATATGGAGAGGAGTACGGGGCCTTCATGGAGGAGGAAGCCGAGGACGCCCTGCAGGTACCGGCGCGGGAGAGAGAGGCCGGCCCGCAGCTCCCCCTGCAGGTTCCGATGCCGGGACCGGATTTCACGTACGTCCGCGGACGGGCCGAGGAGGAGGGTGTTCGTACCCGCTCCGGAGCAGGCTCCGCCGCATATCGAGTGGATCCCGACAGATCGGTGAGTGTGCCGACTCTTTTCCATCTTGGCATCTTTTCTCGCATTTTTCTTTTTGTTGTTGAGTATAACCGTATTTGATGAGCGTTTCCTTGGCTTCTTGTTGGTGCAGTCCCGGGAGAGCCTACGATATGCCGACTCGCCGTTACGTGGCGATGCGCTCCTTCGCTAAGAAGATGGCGTCGAAGGTGTCCCGTCGGCCTCGCGTCGTGTGCCGGCGTACGAGCCTATGCCTTCGAGGCATTCTCGGACGTTCCTCCGCCTAGAGCCGAGCCTGAGCCGCAGCAGAGGGGCCTTTGAGGGGGCGGCATAGCATGGATGCCGGACGTCTTCGGAGCCGCAGTGGCCTTCGAGGGAGCAGCTCTTTTATCGGGTCTCATGCCTCTCGCACGGCGCACGTGGCGAGGGTTCCTCGTAGCCTTCTTTCTTTGATCCTTTCGCCGGATTTGATCCTTCCGAGTACTTCTCGTGGGAGCCTCAAAGTGCGGGTGCTCGGTATTCCGACGATGAGGATGTGACGGCGAGTCTCGCCGATGCCCGACTTTTCTTTGGAGGATCTTGGCGAGGATGATGATGATGAGGATTCTCGAGTAGTATTCATTTGCTTTCCCTCTTTTCATATCCCTCTCTCTTTTTTTTTTTTTTTTGTTTAGCAACAGACATTTTTGGTACACGTAATAAAAACACATGTATTTGCATGGCAAACAAGATTTTATTTTAAGATGTAATGTCATTTATTTTTGTGATTCCCTGAATTGTCCTAGAAATTGTTGCTATTATTATTTTTATTTTTGTACATGCCACGTGAGCCGAGAGTGCGTTTGTGGGTAGTGTTTGTTTGCCTTAGGGAATGGCTTTGGCCAAATGCTTGGGCTTTGTTTGGAGCAAGGTTTTGCCGAGGACAGCTGGTTTTTGTACCGTTTTCCGGGGAAATGGGTTCTGTTTGCAAGGAGGTCCGTACGACATACTTAGCATGCAAAGAGGTCCGTACGGACCAACCTTGCTTTGGGAAGGACATAAATGCTTTCCAAAGGCTCCGGTTCTTCCTCATTTCCCATTTGCACCATTTTCGAGCTTTCTTCCCCATTTTCTCTAGGAACCTCCATTTTTGCCATGGATTCTTCGTATGTCCCTAGAATTTTGCCGAGGCTTTCGCAGAGAGGCAAGCACACTTCCTTGAGCAGCTTGAAAACGTGGATGCGGCGCCGTATGAGGCATCGTAGACGGCTTTCGAGGTAAGGTTTCGTCTTTGCTCGGTTTGGTCTTTTAAGGAGTTGGTTCCCGATTGGGATTTGTTGCGGGCCGCCGCGAAGTTCGGGATGTTAGGAGGCACGTGTACCGTTTCTCCTACAATGAAATGGTGCCCACTTTTGAAGATTTTCGGGCTTTGATTGGAGGACCGGAGGCGGAGGCCATCTCGCTTCCTTTGGTTGGTGGTGTCGCGTGAGCGTGAAGCTTGCAGACTTTCTTCTTGCTTCGTTGGAAGAAGTGCAGGCATGATCCTTGATTCGGGTCATATCGACATTTCGAGCCGCCGGAGCGGTTCATGGTTGATGATGAGAGTGACGTTTCTTGGGATGTATTTGCCTTGTGCGTGATGGCGACGCTTTTCTCGGCCCCTCTTGGCATTTGTGATGGCGCTTTGCTAGATGTGGTAGGGCACCGCAGAGCCGGGAGAGGATATTGTCCCGTTGGTGCCGGGGAGACTCTTCATGGTATCGACTGTCCGGCGACCGGGGATCGTTTTATGAGAGGGGGAAGCCCCGCTTTGCTCACCTTGTGGCTGCGAGAGAGACTTGTGCCATGTTCGAGGCTCCGACGTCGTTTAGCCCGTGGTCATTTGCTCGCCGACCTCTTGTGTTGGATATGGATCACCCGCCCGGGAGAGATGGATGGCACAGCTTGGTACGCATCGATCCGCCGGTGGGTTCCGTGACCGGAGGATTGAGACCAGAGGATCTTGCAGAAGGGTCCTACGTTGTCGAGTTCCAGGTTTGTCTTGGTCCTCCTTCTATATTCCGTCGCTTGTTTCCCGGCAGCTTGGGATGAAGCAGAGCCTTTGTTGGCCGGGATGACCTTGCTACCGCGGAGATAGCTCCTCTTTGTATGGCAGCCTTCAGTGCCTTCTTGTATTGTCTCGAGGGTATGGAAGTATTCCGCTTCCCTCCCGTGGTACTCCTTAGACGTCGGGGAGCGTTGTATTGACGACTCGCATCCGGCCCGGTATGAGCAAACATGTTGGGCAAGTCCCAAGTGGTCTTGGAGAGCGTGCGTGCAGCGATTCTCGGGACCCGGTTGCCGTAGTAGCTATTGCCTTAGGAGTTCCGAAGCTCTGGTCTCGACCCTTGGATGTGACGGAGACACTTTGTTTGACTACGAGACTAGAGTTGACCGACCGACAGGAGAGGTCCTCTTTACGTACTCGCAGGGAGGAGATCCGAGCCGAAGCACGGGCGAATGAAGCCCCGAGAGCTACCGGATTATTTGACTCTACGGGGAGGACCCCGCATCTCTGACCGAGAGACGCAGAGTTGGTTCACGTGGAGCGAAAGAAGACTCACGGGGACGAGGGAAGAAAGGAAAGAATGGCGAGGGGACAAGCGCAGATGGCGCGGAATGACCTCCTAAGTATCCATTCATTGCATTGCAAACACATTATTAGTTAAATGTATTAAGCTGTTTTTTTAGCATGTTGTGAACTTGAGAGTAGACCGTGCTTGAACTCATCAAGAAATGTTGTAACCGTTAGTGATTTGTGATTTACTTTTAAAGCTTTGTCGAGACGCAAGATCCTTTGTTTGCCTTTGCTTCTGTTGTGCACTTTGTCGGCGTCCATCTTTGGACTTTTCTGCTTGCATTATGCGGATCGAAGCAGCTGGGCCCCGACGGCAATCTCCTTTGCCGAGGCTTTGTGCTTGGCCGAGAGGTTGAATGCTTCCTCGACAAGTCGTTTTGACGGTCTTTTTCGTAGCTTCCTTGCCGCTTTGTTGGCGTCGGGCTCTTGACCTCAATTTCGCAGCCTTCGCCGAGCTTCTTTTTTTTGTTTTTTTTTTGTGAGCCCTTGCTCGAGCTCTTTTTTTTTTTTTTGTGAGCCCTTGCTCGAGCTCTTTTTTTTTTTTTTTTTTTTTTTTTGAAGCGCGTGAGGGCGAAGACAAGCCCCCGGCTTGGAAGCGGACACGAGTCCGGCCGTTTGATGCCGAGTGACCCTCGGATGTCCTTTGATGTTGCCGCCGGTCGTTTGACTTGGTCAAGGTGACCGCTGGGCGTGTTCTTGAAAAGTGCGTAGCTTGATGGAGGTCTTGATTGACATTCAAACTTTTGACTTTTTGTGTATTTTTAGACCGGACTCAATTAAGGTTGCCTACGTTCCCCTGACTAGAGGGCTCAGTGTCCGCGTAGTTCGACACTACATGGAGTGCCAAGAGATGCACACCGCTCTTCTTCAGCGAAGTATCTCGCGAAGTTTGCTTCCGTTGACCGGATTCACTGGGCGGATTGCCGTCTAGGTCTCGTTAGCTTCATGGCGCTCCGGAGAAGATCTTTTGAACCACGAAAGGGCCGATCCATGTGGGTTCCCATTTTCCCAAAGGCTGGTTCGAGTGGGAGGCTTTTCTTTGAGTACAAGGTCACCTTCCCGATGTCTCGGGATTTGACTTTCTTGTCGAAAAGCTCTAGCCATCCCCGCTTGATAGGCTCCGGACGTGTTCCATGGCCTTTAGTCGTCGCTCATCTAGCGCGTAGCCAATTCGTCATGCTCGGCTTTGAGCCATTCGACTTCGTTGATGTCATTTTCCCAAAGAAGCACTCTGAGTGAGGGAATTTCTAGCTCGATGGGAAGGACTGCTTCCATCCCGTACGTCGTGGCAAATGGGGTTTCTCCCGTGGTCGTTTCCGACCGATGTGCGGTAGCCCCAAAGTGCAAGGTGCAGCTTCTCGGCCAATCTCGTCCTCTGGTGGTCATTTTTCGGATGATCCGTTCGAGGGTTTTGTTTGTCGCTTCCACTCGGCGCCGTTTGTTTGTGGCCGGTAGGGAGAAGATTTGTGGCGTGTGATCTTGAATTCAGCCAAGCCTCTGCCGAATTCCCCTTCAAGTGTGAGCCATTGTCTCGATATGACCTCATTTGGGATGCCGTATCGGGCATATGATGTTTTCTTTGAGGAAATGCGCGACCTTCTTGGAGGTGAGTACCTTGTAGGACTTGGCTTCGACCCATTTGGTGAAGTAGTCGATGGCTACTAAGATGAACTCGTGACCGCTGCCGCCCGGCGGAGCGATTTTCCCGATGACGTCAATTCCCCAAGTGGCAAAGGGCCAAGGTGTAGTCATGCAAGAGGAGATCGTGGGGCTAAGCAGATGATTGAGGTTGGAGAACCGTTGGCACTTGTCGCAGCCTTCGACAAAGTGGATGCACCGCTCCACGGGAGATCCAAGAGTAGCCCATCCCGAGAATGATTTGCATCAGTGGCCTCGCGTTTCATGTGGGGACCGCAAGCTCCCGTTGTGGACTTCTGCTCATGAACTTGTCTTGCTTCTTCTTGGCCGACGCAGTCATAGGAGTGGCCCATGGTAGCGTTTTCTTGTATAACATGTCCCCGAGGATGACGAAGTGAGAGGCAAGGCGTTTTAGGGCCATGATGCTCTTGGTTTTGACCCCTTCGTGTGTTGACCTTCCTTGTTCATGAAGGTGGCTTCCCGTTCTTGAGGTATTGGAAGATCCGGTTGTGGCCGAAATGGCGCTCTGACTTGCGTCTCTTTGGGCTCTTCGAAGCAATCTTGCAAATCATTGTGATTAAAACCTTCTCAAATTAGTCTGGGCCCGGTTTTTCTCTCGTTTGACAACATGCTTAAAGATGTGCTTAATGTATTGTTCGTTTAATGTGTCTCTCGCTTTCTTTATCAAGTGAATCGTTATTAACCTCGTTTGTGTGTTAGTTAATTTATCGCCTGTTAAAGATGCAATGAGAGGATACTTAAAGATCGAAGCATTCATTAAGAGCATACGGGAATACATTATTGGCAATGAGTTCGTAATCTTCTCGGCGCGAGGCCATCGATGACTCGAGAGACTCAAATTCAAAGCTAATGGACTCGTGGATGAGTTTTGACACTAGACTCTAGGACTCGAGGGGTCGACCAAGTTGTTCGATCATGTCCTTTTGGCCGGGCAGCTGGTCCGGAGAATGTGGCCCAGCTTATTGGAGCGGCAAATGAGCTTGATAGGAGATGGGGCTTGAAAGGCTTTATGTCACCGTTCCCGATCATTGCTATCACGGAGTTATCGAAACAAAATCGATTAGATCCGGCATCTCGATTTCTTCTTTGAAGAGCAAAGTGTAGCAAATGTTCGTCCCAAGCATCGTCTCATGAGTCTCTTGCTTTTGTCTTGGGCATTACTAGCCTCGAATGCGTACTCATCCCGCTTGTTGAAGGCAGGAGTGTTGACAGAGTTTTTCGAGTTCTTCCGCCAAAGAGGGGGTTTTCCCGAACCAAAATTCGCCGTGTGAATAGTGGTGGTTGTGGATCCCGGCAGGGGCGGTGTGTCGAGGAATGCTCTTCGGACAGGATTTGGCTTGAGGCCTCCGAATCTTGCCAGTTCCGCCGGAGCTTGTCCATGGTTGTCGTGCACGCCTTTGTTTGGCGCCGATCGCCTCTTGCGTTCCTTTTCTGGATCTCTCTTCCAAGTTGCCGGCCTTCCTTGTGAAGTACTTCGGGTCATGTCGAAGCCGTATGGCGACGAAGATCGGAGATTGCGTGCAAGCCTCCTTTGTTATCTCGTGGGAGCGTTTTCGTGGCACTTCCTTGCTTGTCCTCCGCAATGCTGTTCTAGAGTAGGAGAGTATCCTGCAGCCGCAAAGGTGGTATTCTCGTTTCTTGATATTGATGATCTCGTTGAGTGCCCCGACGGCGTTTTTCCCCAAACCGAGCCCCGGATGTAGTTCATGTGCTTCATCATTTTCATCAGGAGGGATCTTGTCCCAAATCAAAGTTATGTGTCTATGTGGCAATTAATTTCCGGGCCTTTGGACTTTCGATGTAGAACCCCGCAGCATCATGCCGTCATCGTCGGGTTTGGATTTCTAAGCACTGGGACGCCACAGCGCGGTCCTTTCAGCGACTATGCCGTCGCCGTAGATGATGGTCTGATCCGTTGCTTGGACGAACTTTTTACGTACCGATGGAGAGTGGATGCCACCCTAATGGATCTCATGAAGGGTGGCGTCCCAAAATGGCAAGTGAAGGTGATCGGGATGTCGATGACTTGGAAGTCTCTGGTTTAGACTATTTGCTTTTCCAAACCAAAGGTTCAAGGTGGCTATTCCCAAGA